>DVXP01001040.1:0-16462 GCA_018235645.1 Junonia grisea | reverse complement strand
TATGCCGCCATGTTGGATTTAAAATGACGTTACACTATTAATCATGCATTGTCATCCAAATTGAACGTGTATACCAAATTTCAGCTCAATCGATTAGGGACAAGTGCCTTAAAATTGAGTTGTAAAATTCCACCCGAACATCCATACAGAGTAAGTTAAATAAAAGCTTTTAATAATTAGAAAATAATTTGATCATTTGATACTCACTTTTAAAAACCTCATAAACCAGTTTCTGCATCTACCATCGGAAGATGGATTAAAAGCACCCTCTCAGTGTGCGGTGTTGATACAAGTATTTTTCTGGCCATAGTGCACGTCATGCTTCTACTTCAGTAGCCAGATCAAAGAAAGTTTCAATAGATGTAATTAAATTAACAGCAGGGTGGACAAAATAAATAATTAACATTTGCAAAATTCTAAAAACAGACACCCTTTCCCTTCTTAGACACCCGGGAAAATGTGCTTAAGCTGTTTTAAACTCTGATTTATCTAATTTTGCACATTGAAAATAAATAAGTTATTATTTATATAAGAATAATTATAATTATAAGTAAAATGAAAATGAATGCTATAATTTATCAAATAAAATGTATGATTATGGTTCCTTAAATTTAATTGAAATGTTGGAAGTATAAAATAAAAGAAGTGATGGAACTCTTTTCTTTTATTTAATTAAAAAATTATGAATGATATATAAATATACAATTTCATTTTATTCATATATCGCAACTTTACTTTATACTCTAAACATCTGCATGGTAACTACATAATTCTATCGAGAACGAAGCACAATGTATAATAAGTGTACGAATTGCTTCTTCGAAGATATATGTACCATACCCCCTCCCCCAACCTTTTGTAAAGTTGAGATATAAGACATAACCGCTATATGTACTGTATACATACATAACTGCTCAAAAAAATGACAGTTGACATAAGTCATGAAGAGTCGTAAAAAAATTTTAGGCCTGCGTAACTACTGTGACGTATACTGACAATGGGACTGGTCCACATATTTAAAGTCGCTCAGCGTGCTATGAAGTGAGCTATGCTCGGAGTCTCTCTCGAGGATAAAATCAGGAATGAGGTTATCCGTAAGAGAACAGAAGTAACCGAAGTAGCTTGCAAAATCTGCAAGTTGATGTAGCAATGAGCCGGCCAAGTCTATCGCAGGACCGATGGCCGTTTTCGAAGACGAGTCCTAGAGTGAAGACCGCGTCTTGGCAAACGTAGTGTAGGACGCCCTTCGACCCGCTGGACGTACGACATACGCAAGGTTGCCGGAGCGGGCTGGATGAGGGTTGCGGAGTTTTGGGCGCAAACTTGGAGAAGCCTATGATAGCAGTTACTGATTGGCTGACGACGACGACAAATGGGTACCTTTTAGGTAATGGGTATCTTTTTATAGTCTTTGATTAGTTCGTGCGAAGGCGGAGCGGATTGCATGTTTAAAATAAGTTTAAATACAGGATACCGTATTTAAACTTATGTTAATTATGTTTCACATTCCACCGTTATACCGTCTGTCAGCTTAATAGACTATGTAATGTTCAAGTGGGATGATTTCTAGTAACTTGTTCACGTTCGTGATGTATCTCTTTACGCAGGCGTACCAAATCGGGTCTTGAAGGAACTCGGCGGCTTTCCGCCAGTTTTCATTAGCAAACTTGAGTACGGCATCCGCTGTAACATTAAAAAGAGATGCGCATATGAATTTAATATATAAAGATATAGTCAAATTATATGTCCAGTTAAAAAATGAAATACACTACTGAAAAAAAGTTTGGAATCACCAATGATATTTGAAGAAAACACGCAAATAAATGCATAGATTGATTTCAAAGCTTAATAAAATATGACATTGACAAATTAGACATAGAATAACGACAATATTTTAGATAATTGATGTCAATAGCCGACGAGTTGGCGTTGGTTTTGGTTGACGCACGTGATTGAGAGTTTTTGTTGTTTTCGTTTTGTTTTCTTATTGTATAATTTGTGAAAATAGTTGGTGTTTCATACTAATTTGGTTTACTAACATAATAGGTTCCGGTAAGTGTTTTTAGTGTTTGTATATATATATTACTGTAGTTTTAGGTTATATTTTTATTGTTTTTATAAAAATGGATGTCGATCGTCCACCCGATCCTCCTGACCCTGGAGGTACAAATGACACACAGACCTCTCGTAAGCGAACTGCGGAAGTTGATTCGAACAACGAGTCTTCCGCGAAAAAAACAGTGATTCATCCATCCACAGCAAGCCCGTCAATAGACACTATCTACATTCATCCTTCCTTTTCCGAAGGCCCAAAAAGTTACTCCGAAGACGACAAAGGACCCTTCATTGTCCAGGTCTCACGAGAAATCTCCGACCCAGCCTCAGGAACTACTGTGCGGGCTATCCAGTTTGGGCAGTTTCTCCATAAACACAAGATCAGTTCCATCATCAATGATGGTGTAAAAAATATAGGCCGTAATAAAATTACTGTCGAATTTTCGTCTGCGCTAGCCGCCAATAACTTTTTAATTAATCCGGTCTTAGGTCTGTGTAAATATAAAGCTGTTATCCCCACCTACAATATAACCAGAATGGGTCTAGTTAAAGGAGTGCCAGTGGACTGGTCAATGCAGGAATTTGTAGACTCGCTAGAACTTCCCACTGGATGTGGTGAAGTCTTAAAAGCTAGACGGCTTAATCGTAAAACCTTTAATGAAGGAGTAACTTCTTGGGTTCCTACCCAGTCTGTTGTTTTGACCTTTAGGGGTCAAATGCTTCCCCCCAGAGTTTACTCATACCACACCTCCCTTCCTGTGGAAACTTATAATCTCCCAACCATTATGTGTCTGAGTTGCTGCCGTTACGGCCATGTCCAAACACAGTGTCGGTCAAAGCCCAGATGTTTTAAGTGTGCACAGAATCATACTGGAGAGACATGTCCTGTTCTCAAAGAAAATTCTACATGTCTACATTGTTCTGCAAAACATTTTGCCTCAGACAAGGAGTGTCCTGAGTTCTCGCGACAACTATCAATAAAACAAGTTATGTCTCAGGAAAATATTTCATATTTAGAAGCTTCCTCTCGTTTCCCTCCCGTCCGTAGGTCGTATGCAGATATTGCAAAGGAGATGTTCTCCGTCCCCGCTTATTCTCCCAACAGTCCTCCTAAATCCTCTTCTACAACACGGTCATACCGTGAAACTGTAGTCCGCTCTCCTCGCCCTAGACCTCTTCAAGGAAAAGGCTATGACATCCAGGCTCATAAAGCCATTACTTCCTCTGTCCCTTCTGCTTTACCAAATGGTTGTGCCCTCAATAATAATAATTCCTCTCCTAATTTGTGTTCTCCCAACTTACTGGAATCCCTTGTCCAGGCCATCATTAATATCATAACACCATGTAGTGATGTCCCATTACCGCCCAACGTTGCCCAAAACTTATCCCAACTATTCAAACTCCTTAACAATGGCTCCAATCAGCTTCCTTCAGTGGAACTGTAAGAGCATCCGCCCAAAAAAATTCGAACTCCTTTCCCTTATTAATTTGCATAGCCCCGTCGTTATTGGCATCTCTGAAACATGGTTAGTTCCGGAGTCCCGCTTTCGGCTCCCAGGCTTTTCCTGTTTGAGAGATGACAGAGATGACGGGTATGCAGGTAGTGCCGTATTCGTTCGGCACCATACTCCTTTTTCACAAATCCCCCTCCCCTCTTACAGCCAGCATTTTAATGCTGTCGCTGTAAGAGTCCTCAACATCTCTTTTCTTTCTCTGTATATACCTCATCCTTCTTCTGCTCTCCTTCCCATGTTACGTTCTATCTTCTCTTCTCTTCCCTACCCCATAGTTGTAATGGGAGATTTTAATGCTCACCATACTGCATGGGGATCCTATTTTTCTGACTCCTTTGCTCACGGTCTGATTGACATCATTGACGATGTTGGTCTATGCATTCTCAATGATGGCTCTCCGACTCGCAGAGTTTACCCTTCCCAAAATCCAAGATCAGCTGTTGATCTATCCCTATCGTCACCTTCCTTGGCTTCTCAATTGTCCTGGAATATTCTGCCATCTACTTTTGGCAGTGACCACTTCCCTATAGTCCTTTCTATGAACCAACAGTCCCCTCCCACTTCTCCTCCTAAACCACTTCTAAAATATAAATTAAAAAATGCTGACTGGCCATCATACGCTGAGTCCGTGGATGACATGATTAGATCCCTCTCTGGTGTTGTAGATGATGGAAATGTCATTTTTTGTTATGAAGGGTTTCTTAAAGCTATTTTATCCTCGGCAGACTCCCATTTTCCAAAAAAGCACATCTCTTGCAACTCTTACTCTTCTCCTCCTTGGTGGAATGAAGAGTGTACCTCTTTAGTTCATTCAAGGATTGAAGCAGAGGTGTTATATACTGAGGCAATGAGCAACAGCAATTTTTTTAATTATCAACGCACTGATGCTAAACTAAAGCGTTTAGTATCTAAACGTAAAAAAATCGGTTGGACCAATTTCTGCGAATCCCTTAGTCCTCGTTCACCCTCCTCCATAGTTTGGGACAAACTTAAGAAATTTCGTCGTTCCCAAAACTCGTTGAACATTTCATCCAATAACCCCTCCGAATGGCTTAGCGACTTTGCGGACAGGCTTGCTCCTCCATACGTTCCTTATCTGGACAACTTTCTTCTTACTGCACCTACATCATCATCAGACGAAATGGACGCTCCTTTCTCCTTCTCTGAGCTCCAGTGTGCACTAAATGGCCTCAAAGACTCGGCACCAGGAGAGGATGGCGTACCATATTCGTTCATACAAAATTTAAATGATAGTTCCAAAAAGTTTTTTTTAGACATTATTAACAAATTTTTTATAATGGGTATTGTTCCGGATGATTGGAAAAACCAGATAATTATACCCATTCTTAAACCTGGCAAAAGTCCTTCTGACTCTAACTCCTACAGACCTATTGCTTTATCGTCTACCCTTGCAAAAATCATGGAGCATCTGATAAAAAACCGTCTGGAATGGATAATGGAAAGCAGAAACATCCTCTCGCCCTCTCAGTTTGGATTTAGAAAGGGTTTGAGTACGATTGATAGCGTCAGCATACTTTCAACAGACATTCGAATAGCCTTTGCTAAAGGGGAGTACCTTGTGGGTATCTTTCTAGATGTAGCTTCTGCATATGATAATGTACTTCTTCCGTTGCTCAGGCAGAAAATGCAACAACTGAGTATACCACCGAGGATTGTCCATTTCATATGTAATCTGTTATTTTGCAGATCAATCTCAGTAAGACATGATCTTATGTCTCTTCCCCCCAGACTTGTCTGGAAAGGTCTTCCTCAAGGCTCTGTCCTCAGTCCTCTGCTTTACAGCATATATACCCACGATCTCGATTTGTCTGTTAATAACTTTTGTAATATTCTGCAATATGCTGACGATTTAGTTTTATATTATAAATCTAGCTCTCTAGAAAATTTATCATCGCGCCTAAATTCTGCTTTACATTATCTAGGCCAATGGTTATCCAACCACGGTTTGGATTTATCAGTACACAAAAGCCAAGCTGTCGTATTCACAAGGAAAAGGAACACTCCAGTCCTTGATCTGTTTTATGGGGATCAGCGCATTAATCTTGCAGACAGAGCAAAATTTCTTGGTATAATACTCGATCACAAACTGAACGGAATTTGTCATACGGAGCACATTATCAAGAAATGCGAAAAATCTATTAATGTATTAAGAGCAGTGTCTGGTGTTTGGTGGGGAGCTCACCCTTACTCTTTAAAACTACTTTATAATGCCATAGTACGGAGTCATCTGGACTATGGTATTTTTGTCTTAGATCCCTTTAATAAAGCAGCCGCTGAAAAATTAAACAGAGTCCAATACAGATGTTTAAGAATAATTTTGGGTGCCATGAAGTCGACACCCACTAACGCTCTTCAGGTTGAATGCGTTGATCCTCCTTTACACATCAGAAGGCAATTCCTTTGTGACCGCTTTGTCCTCAAATCGCTTCAGCTGTCCTCCCATCCTTTATGGTCCAGATTGGATAAATTATCCCATCTATTAGATCCTAATAAGCCTACTCCCTTCCTGTTGAATAGCTTCCTTAAATTTACCAGGCTTCCTAATCCTATTACTAGCTTCCCGTCTAACCCACTCTTTTGCACTCCCTTCAAAGCCCTCACCCACAATGTTCCTATCATAACAGATCTTGGTCTAATAAAAGGTGCCCCCGACACAAATTCTAAATTTTTAAGTATTATTCATCAAAATTGGTCAAATCATCTCCTTATCTATACAGATGCATCAAAACTTTCCCCCAACAGCTGCGTAGGCGCAGCTTGCTGGATTCCAAAATTTAGAATTATTTTACAATTTAAATGTCCCCCTCAAACATCTGTTTTTACCGGTGAGGCTATTGCCTTACTGGAAGCCCTCCTTTACACTCACTCACATGACTTACGACAGACAGTAATTTTGACGGACTCTCTCAGCTGCCTCTTAGCTATTAAGGAGAATCCATTCCGTAGCAAATCAAGGTTTTCCATTGTCTTAAAGATCAGGGAGGTCTTATATTCATGTCATCTAAAGGGATTACAGGTTTTGTTGGTCTGGATCCCAGGCCATTCTGGTATAACTGGTAATGAAACCGCAGATGCGTGTGCTAAAGCTGCTTCCCAATCTGGTTCCCTTGAGTACTCTAAATACTTTACTCAAGACTTACGTGCTCTTGCGAAGACTCAAATGGACACTTCTTGGAAGTCTTCATGGAATGCATCGACACTAGTCAAAGGCAAATATTATGCCGCGCTTCAGCCAGAAATCCCAAGACGCCCTTGGTTTGCTTTTCACAGACATGCAACCCGATGGGTAACTACAACAATCTGTCGTTTGCGTCTTGGGCATGCCTGCACTCCTGTTCATCTCTTAAAGATCAGGGTCCGAGACCACTCCCTGTGTGAATGTGGTCTTGACGAGGGTAATGTTTCACATATACTTTTCTCCTGTCCTTATCTTCTTTATCCTATGTATGATGTCCTCCCTCCTAAAGTCCCTCGCCCTGTCAATGTTGAATGTTTGTTGTCATCTGTATTTAGTCCTCTATGTAAATTTCTGTGTAAATATATTAAAAAAAATAATATTAAGTTGTAGATATCTTATGTGTTTGTCCTTAGCTTAGATACTAACATGTGCTGTTTTTGTTTTTATATATTAATACTTGTATTGTTCTAGGTTACGGGATTAACAAGGAAATGTCTTCTATTTTTATAGTCGTCAAAATTTAAATGTGGCTGTATCCTCAACCGCACCGAACAACCTCTTTCGTGTCTTTTCCATCCCACGTGACATTGGCGAAATAATATGTGCTAATAAGGCACAACTAAAAGCCATAAAAGCAAAATTGAATTGAATTAATAAATATTGAAAAAAGCGTGATCTGCAATTTCATGTTTTATTTGAGTGTTTGTCAATATTTCGTTGCTTCAATTAACGTAGTTATATTTTTTATTGTTATAGTCAAATTGAGGTTTTGAATACTTATAACATATTTTAATACTAGTTGGAATAAAATATCTTAATATGTTTATTTTTATAAATATAAGCTTATTGTAACTTTCTATCTTTAAGACGATGTAGTTTTTACCTTCGTACAATCTTGATCATTATCGGTAGTCAGTCACTATACACGGGTATAAGCTGGCTCGACTAGGAAGGTATCAGACATTCTCACAAATATTGTAAACTACTTTTAGTACGGTGAGTCAAATCGTACAAAACGCAGCTGAAGCACCTCCAAGGAAAGGGATTAGACAAAATATTTTTGCTCCTTTTGTGACCCACCTATTTCTTGTCATTTAAAAAATATACAGAATCAGTTTCAATATTTTCTTTCAACGTCTGTAAATGAAAATTTTAAACCTGATTAAATTAGTTCTCGATACTGGTTCGCGTCCGGATATGAATCCGCAGCGTGTTAATATTCATACCTTCATTTGAGGTCATCTGATATCTCATCTCACAAACATCAAACGTTATACTGAATCTACACATCACTTGGACCCCGATTCTTTATAACAAATTGAAATGAAGAAGTACATCTTATACCTATATACTTTTGCATTTGAATTTATATTCGATTGATAGAATCGCCCATAAAACCTTTTTAGTTAAGCGACTCTTTTTTATTATTCTAATCTAGACATCTAATCTAGACACCTAGACATCTGACAATATTGTGACTGATAGTATTAGTACGTATTTATGTAGTATTTAGTGCCGATGTGTGGGAATTTTTTCATTTTAAATAATTTAAAACATTTACTACAAATAATATTTAAAAAATAATAACTTTATGAACGCTACTCCATATAAGGTTCAACTATGCCAAATTTCATACTCTTCCGTTTGCCGAATTTACGGGAAATTGTATACGAAGTTTTCGCTATGTAAAACAAGGAATTTTTTGTTTGTGTATTTTTGTCTTTTAGAAAACAATATAATGTGTTTGAAAATAAAAATTGTAAAAAAAAATTGTTACAAACGTGCATTTCTTTCTTACGATAATATGACCAATAACGCAAACTTAAACATCAAAAGCCTTACATTTCTTTTCTAAGCTCTTAAAATATGACGTAATGAAATTTATAACGCTTTCGTGACGATTTACGAGTTTTTATAAAGAACATTTTTATGTATTTGAATTTTTATGTTCTCCACGACGATTGAACCGATTTCTTTGTATGCGAGCAACTGTAAAGCATTGAAATTTATTATAATTTTATTAATTATGCTTTTGCTAATCTGTGCTAATTTGAATAACAAAGAAATGTAACTACGGAATATTAATTTAATTTATGTTCCAGAGAGTTTATTGCATTTAACCTATTTTTTACTAAAATTGTTTTCGAGTTTAATCTCACAAGCACTTTAGAATTATTAATACTTACATGTTTTTTCGTTTAAAATTATGGCTTCTTATGAAGGTAATAGTACAAGTTAGTACGAACATCTATAACTTGAAACTTTTATCTGACGCTGCAACATCACCTGGATCTGGAATCATTAGAATATCATCCTCATTTGTAACAACAGGAATATCGTATTTGTGCTCATTGAAATGGCGCCTTCATAAATACAGTGTCAGGTTCACAAGGGGCTTTTATCCATGTGCCGAAGTGTACTGGAATCGGTTTTATTTTGTGACCGACAAAAATCTCTTTATACATTTCGACGGCCAAGTCACTAAAAGTCCCTCCCCCGATCAGGCCATTAGTCTGCCCAGTATGCTAAATTCCATTTCAGAACAACCCTCTAAATGAGTATAACTTTTCACACGACCTCCATTGTCATATAAATGTTAGTCATGAGCAGTGTGCGTGGTCATCGGATGTCATTAAGCATTCGTGCGCGTCCGGTCAGCAGCGGTCGTGCAGTCGGAATTCCCGCCATTGTTGAGCACATACATGCATTTCATTCATATTCATATCACTCTGAAATTACTGCTTTTAATTGTTATGTGTACTCTTTTGTTCGAAATATTGTTAAGTTTTGAAAACAGTATGGTGTTTAGGAATTAAAATGAAAACATGTTTTTGATTTTTTTTGCCTTAAAAGTCGATAGTATAAAGTGTTAGGTTATGTGACTTTATAAAAAAAAATGTATTGTAAAAATAAGTTGTATTATTCTACCTATCAATAAAAAACTTTCTCAGTAAAACAAACCAAGTTCTTAACGAAATAAACTCGATAACAAGATTTATATAGCCTGAAGCCGGTAAATAAAGTTCAGGAATTTCGTAACAATATTATCTTACTTAAGAGTTATTTTTACGAGTACCTTTTTTTACGGAATCCAGTTTCGCATGTTATTCTATACAGGTGAAAACTTGGATATTAGCCTGATCGAAGAACTCACGAGACAAATTACTTGCAAATTCGATTTTCCCCTAATCGTGAATTCCCATACTGTAAGAAAGAGACCCTCTTTAAGAATTCGGAAACATTACCGTGCCCCTAAACTAAGACTGATGTAATTTGTTCGCCCGAAGCCATTTCTGTTCGGAATTAATGTTGTAAGAATGTTTGATATTACTTTCAATTTTTTTAAGACGATGGAGTTTTTTTGGCGTATATTAGACTAACAACGGAATTTGTGTATTAAATTATACATGGGAATGTTTCGCATGAGACGTTGCGGGAAATGTTTTAATTATGTTGTTATAATATTGAAAGAAATTTTTTCTGCGTGTTTTGTTACGACTGTATTATGTTCATAATAAAGCTATGTTTATACAGTTGTAGGCAAATATTAATTAAGGTTAGAACTTAATATTGAATTTTTAGTAAACTTAACAACTTGTCTTGGTTTTGCGTTGTTTGTCAGGTGGCAATATTCTTTTCCCAAATACACACACTTACACACGTATAATTGTAAGATTACTTCTAGATTTGTATGTTTTTCGGCGATCTAAAACGAAATCGTAATCTCGAAACCTTAATCCAACTGAGCCCGAGTTCCCTTTACGACGGTGTCGACCGGAAATATAACGACTGCGGACATTTTATTCGAGAAAGCCTTGGCCTTTGACAAAAGAATTTATTACATTTGTTATTCTAATTGGAAGTTTTAATAATACCTTATAGAGTAAAATGTTTCGTAATTTGCTATTATTTATAATTGTATATTCGATATTATATTACATATATAAAAAGTACACATATCTACTCTTCAAGACGAATTAAACAAGCTCAAACCTTTTAGCTTCATCATCAGATTAACTCTATATCATGTTAGCATTGTATTATCATAATATCATCTAATTTTGAGCTCAGTTGGAAATCGGGAAGTGGATCAAAAACTTGCAAGATTTGATTACGACAGACAGCAGACAGTGAAACGAAATAAAATCTTGTAAAAATAAAGTAATTCATTAATAAGTAAGTCATTAACCGTGATCGTGAGTTAAGACCAAAATGTTATTTAAAGGAGAATACGTTTATGTTTAGGAGTTGTATCGCGAAATATGAAATCAGCAGCATGCCGGAAATTGATAAACATTTACCCATATACTTATGAAAAAGTTTACGTATCATCTTAGTTCAAGTGTAGTTTAAAGGAAAACAGTATAAAGTTTTATCTTTCGCCGAGTGCAGTGGAGTTCGGAAAGCAAGCGTGCATACACAAGTTCGTAACTTTCTCAATTGAAACTTCGACGTCCGATCCTAATACGAACGAAGAGACACGGACGAAAATTTACAAGTAAACACTGATTTTAAGAGATAATTTTGTCTTAGATGTGTAAGGAAAACAGAAACGTAAATTATTTCTGAATCAGATTACATACTATAGATAAAAAATAAATACACATAATATGGAAAGTTGTGTCGTGTTACGGAGTAAATAATAGAAATCGTTTAATAATAGACTCGTACAACTATCATCGTAAGACATCAGTGTATTTGGATCAATCAATTAATGTTTTCCATGTTTCAATACTGATAATTACTTATAATTATATCTTTCATAATATTCTATTAGGTAAAGTATATTTAGCCCAAAATATGTTAGTGTAAACAGAAATATTTAGAGTGCCATCAAACAAAACGATCGAGCCAATTTCAACAACACTTAAAACATTGCAACTGTTGTTATGCAAATAGAGCAATGGCCGTTTATGTGAATTAGCTCCACGGAACCTTAAATTGAGTGAATTTAATTCATCTCTTGTTTAACAGAAAATATTATGAACAATAACATTTCTGGTAAAGGACATTTCATATTTTAAAATCTTTTTCATCTTATTTTAGTTTTATAGGATTTTTAAGGTAAGATATAGTAAGAATAAGAGTTGATGATAGATAAATTCTATTATCCAAAGAACATAAAAATATGTAGGCATAGTACACTTTTTTCCCTGATATATTTATACTATTGTGGTAGTAGTTCATTCTGCGTACACTGTAAAAACAAAACGAATGTGACTTTCAGTTCACTGAACGATTGAAAACAAATATTATTCAAGAGCCAAGATAGCCACTAGGCCATCTAGGTAAGAATACGTTAATCTCCAAGTACTTTTGTGTTTTTTACCTTACGTTCTGCGGCGAAAGAAAACAGAAACAGAACGGTGAAGAGCGTGGTAGATTTAGCTCTTAAACTTCTCTTTAGGCAATTGCTTTAGCAGGAGGCGTTCATAGCCTGTTTCTTTATTTTACAATTTGATAAATATGATAAAAGTACTAAATACCACAAAATAATTTTCAACAAATATTTCATTCAGTGGCGGTATTTATGCCAAACGCTGCATTTTTTTGGCTTCATATAAAATGAGATCGACGAAGCCAAACCCTTCGAGAACTTTCTATCCGTCTATCAACTTACACTTTGCAGTTGGAATTACATATTTGATATAATTGTAATACAATATTAGGTTGTATTAATTTTGATTTAAATATAGCATTTGTATTTTAGATTTTTTTTTGCTTATATTTTGTAAAACATAGCAGCGTAAGTTTACATAAACACTTAAGTTTAAATATATTAGTGGACTAAAATAAGTAAAATGAGTCTGAAGGTACTAGATATTCCTAGCTTTACCAACATACTTAATAGGTATTTTTAATGGTTTAAGTCATGAATTCATAAAATGAACGTACATAAGTATACATTACTCGTATGTAGTTAAATAATGTAAAAAATATGAATGTATTGACATAAATGCTATGCGTACTTGGACGTGTAATAGGCATAGCCATTTACCCTTAAAAGCGACAAAAAAATGTCAAAAAACAAAAAGTCAGACTTTGATAACCTATTCATTATTTTACAAATAAAAATGTGTATGCATTAATATAATTACTTATCAGTCTTTAATGCACTTTCGGACTATAATCTCACCACAGAAGTCTTAAAATAAACCGTATTCAAGCTTCTCTCATAACGTTTGAGGTTTTTTTAATGAAAGCGTATATGCCACCGATTTATTTTTTTAAAAACAACATCATTTAAAGTATATTGAATGCTTTAGGAAAGTTTGACAGTCCATTAGCCTAATAGCTGAGCAGTGAGACGGCAAAAGGAGATTAAGCCGTGCATAGTCATCGCTTTCCTTACTATTAATTGATTAGCAAATCTCCTTCATAATTACTTTCAAAATTATGGACTCGACGGAAAAATATTTTAATGATTAACGATACAAATATAGTACTTTTGTAAACTATGATATGAAAATAATAATTTTTGCTGGCGACCTCACGTAATGATTTTGAAACGTAGACGTAAGCTTTTTCAACTACCCTCTTGAAATAATGTTGTAACTATTTGTATTTAGAACAACTAAAAAACGTGCTTAGCGTGTATATGTATAATGATTAAGGGTTAATAGTTCAAATGGAAAGTATTTATGTAAAATGTAGGTTTTTAGAATTTGTATCGATTTAAATTTTACATGAGTTTTATGATAACGACGATATGATAACTGTATGTCACACGTTTTCCGTATTGTAAAAATCGAATATCAATGAGGACTTTATTAAAAAAAGAACAATGCAATTTTTATGAAGCGATATAATTAAAATGACGGGAACGAATTTATTATTATTCGAATCACGCAACGAATAAAGAAATGGATGAAATGAAAATTAAAGCAAGTTACAAAGTTGGGAACAAAAAGTAATTTGCATGTATAGATTTTTTTTCTTTAGAATAATAAAGTTTCATATTAAGTTTATGTTCGTGAGTTTTTAAATTAGCAATTTTACATGACCTCTTACTTATATTTATGTTGAATATTGTTACGATGAAGAAAAGTATTTCGCCATTAGGGTTTATATAGCGCTGTTGTACACTGTAGTATATATGAATTAAGTTGACCGATGAGTATTCGTCTATTGGCAGATGCTGAATTGTTTAGTTAAGTGAGAAAAGTTTTATCTAGCTAGGTTTGGTCTCTAAAACATGGTTTTTACTTCTATTTCGGGTAACTTAATTTAGTTTTTATGAAGTTTAACTTAATTAAATTGTTAGTAATGAAAGTATTATAGTGTTATACTTTTTTGTACAAACTGTAGAAATTCAATCAAATTTCTATCTTACTTTCTTCTCTCATTATTATTTATTTATTTATTAATATATTTCTCTCTTGTGTTATCAGCTGAGTTTATTTACTAGGATATATTATCACTCTTTCCTATAAGTAGTCGTTGTAACAAAGTATAAATAGAAATATCAAATTAGGTATATTATGTTTCGAAAATATTGTCTAATAAGCGAATACATGGCTAACAGAAATCATGGTCCTTCCTAAGGTTCAAGTCTAAATGATTTATCACTTGTTCATTCGTATAATAAGCTGCCTTTCTCCGCTTTGTTCGGCAAATTGCTGGCACCATTTTTCATAGAGCCTTCATTATTAGACCGTGGACCGACCTTCAGCACAAATAACTCGCAAATCGATTTTTCTTTTGTCAAGAAGTCGTTTACAAGAACAAATTGTCCGTTTGTTGTTTTTAAATACGAATTCGTTCTGTGTTGTGGGAATATGTATTTTTTGTTGGCCGTCTTTCTTTGCTTGGCCTTTGTGTTTGGTACAATTACTGAAAGAATTGTTGTGTCTGCTTATATTAGGTCGTTATCTTATTATGGCGTAGAGTAGAAAGAAAGTAGAAGTTTATCCTTTTTGTTTACGTATGTAACTATTGTATTTGTGAGAATCAAGAAGATGATGATATTTAGAGTTTTCGAGAAATTCACAATTATGTTTTTTACTTGTTGAGGACTTTCTCTCTCCTTTTCCTTCCTTCCTTTTCTTTTTTTAAACGCTAAACTATCCTTTTCTGTCTTTAAACGCTAATAAAGCGACGAATGCTGTTTACTGCTTTATTTTTCCTAAAAAACTTTGCACTAAGACAAATTACGTTAAATAGACTGACTCTAAATGGCCTTTTCACATCCCACCCCACATTTAATAGATAACATGCTCATAATCTTACTAAACTAAAAGTAAAAATATATTCAGATTATTTTGAATAGCGTACATAATTATGTCTGCCAGTAAGAGATTTTAATAATAAAAAAAAATATATTTTAAGCAGTAGTTAAATTATTTTTATTAACTCTCTCGCTCTTCAACAGAGCTATAGAATGGCAATTAGCTCTCTTTCCCATGGTAAGTGTTTGAAAATGTCGCTTAAATTCTAATTAAAAGACGTTATTAAATTTAAGGAGGATTTAGAAGGCATCTGAGTAAATGTACGTAAAATTGGGGAGTTATGTGCTTTCGAAAGAATAAAATGAGACTACACGTTTAATAAATGTATATAAAAATTAATAATAATTAATTAAAGGATTGGATATAAAATTTTTAAGTTTCTATTATTAATACCTCTTTATTATATTAAATAACACTCAAGTCTATTGTTAGAACTACTTTTTCTAAATATTTCAAATATATATAGTCATGATCAAAATGTTTATGAAATTATGTATTAGGTAATACACATTTTTTAGTCATAAAGATGATATGTTATACGTTTCATCGAACAAAAATTATAAATTTACTTAGTCCACTAAAAACACAAAGCTTTCCAAGTTCCAAAAAATAAGCAAAGTTATGATTTGCGATGAATCTGTTAAGTAAAGATATTTTCTCGCTGCGAACATGAATCATCTCATATCCATGGTTATTTTAGTGTGTGGTAAGCCAACAAAAAGATGAGGTTGGAGATAAAAGCACCGCTAAAATATAGGAGCGAAAAGCATCCGCCGGCCACGCCTTTGAGCTTTTATTCAATGTTTGTTATAATGCTTTTCTTTCTCCAATTTAGAGAATAAATTCATTTTTTACAGTTATGATTTG
Source organism: Junonia grisea (assembly GCA_018235645.1). NCBI lineage: Eukaryota > Metazoa > Arthropoda > Insecta > Lepidoptera > Nymphalidae > Junonia > Junonia grisea. The sequence continues at coordinate 599 of DVXP01001040.1, read as the reverse complement.
GGATGTGTAGGTACTATATAAAATTTTTATAAGTATACTTTGCAGTTTCATCCACGGTTTGGGTAATGGAAGACGGTCTTTAGGTAATGAGGTACGTGAATATACAGAATGTTTCGACAACCAATTATTGTTTTTATGTTACCGGCTTATATAATAATTATATAATAGGAAAACCCGTTTTAGTAAAGCCTCTTTGTTTTGAAAATAGGAGAAATTTATTACTTTCGTTAATTTTTGGAGTTATATTAGTATACATTTTGGTTTTTCCAAGTTTTGTCTTAATTTATAAGAATAAATTATATATCCATTTAGATCTTGCTTCCTAATTTCTATGCCGTTATTATCAACAACCATGGGCTGTAGGTAGGTATTATTTTACTGAACTTAGCTTGCGTTTTAGATTTACGTGTATTTTTAAATAAATAAATTTATGAAAAATACCGCGGCACGCAATAAATTGAAGATTTTTAGCACTTAAAATTAATCGAAAAATTATGGTTAGTTTACATTATGAAAAAAAGTAAAAAAAACCGGCCAAGTGCGAGTCGGACTCGCGCACCGAGGGTTCCGTACAAACCTGCAAGGTTCACAAAGTTCGT
>DVXP01001039.1:0-16463 GCA_018235645.1 Junonia grisea | reverse complement strand
CTGTTTGAAATTAAGGAAGCATTGTTAATTTGTGAACTAGTTTCAGTGAGATTTCTGTTCGTGTGGTGTATGCTTTGTTTATGTATATTTACGTATTAAAATACAGACATACATACGTATGTCTGTATTTTAAAAATGTTAGTCACATAATATTGAAAATTTTTGTTTAGTATCATACTAAAAATAACGTTGAATATTTTATATTTTTAGTTTAACAAAATATACTTTATTTACAAATACGAAATGTTAATTTTACTCTCTTGTACGTTAGTATTTTTTTATGGGATAGGGCGGCAAACGAGCTGACTGATCACCTGATGGAAAGTGAATGCTGTCGCCCATGAACATTCGCAACACCAAAGGAGATACAAAATGCGTTGTCGGCCTTTTAGGGGTATGGAGAGGTAATGGATGGGGAATTAATGGGGAAGGGGTGGGGAATTGGGCCTCCGGTACCCTCACTCATACGGCGAAACACAACGCAAGCGTCATTTTACACCGGTTTTCTGTGAGGTCGTGGTATCACTCCGGTCGAGCCGGCATATTCGTGCAAATGCATGGTATAAAAGTAGTATATTTTGTAATTTCTCTTATTGGACATTTACTTTTGCATAATTAAATATTAGCTAAACTAAGATTTACATACAGAACACATTTTATGAGTCGTTGAGTAATCGAAAGCACATAAAGTACATCACTAACTTTCACTGTTAAGTCAAAAATTTGTTAGATCACAATATTATAAATGTAAATATTTATTTTCGACAAATTCTTAAAATGCTGCACTGCTAATTGGATACTCATACATCTTTAAGGATTTATTTCAATACAAAAAAAGCAGAATGTATCACATTAATAATGTATGAATGTAGTTTTTATTATTAATATATCAGTTCGAATAACTTTTGCCGTTCTAAAGTAGGACACTTTTGCGTACATTTAATGTACATCAATAAATTTTTATTAAGTAAATCATCTTTCAATCTCACGACTCGGAAAATACACGAAATTGTATTATGAATAAAGTTTATTATCGTAATATTATTTAAGTCATATAAGTTTTTGGTACATCCATTTCCTATTAATAAGATTGTTTAATTAACTAATTTAAAATCAATTTTATGATTCATTTTACCTAATCACTGACGATTTCTCTCATGTACTACAATACAATAGTACCTAGTTTCATTGGTGTCGCAAATATTCGTCGTCGGAGGTGATCACTTCACTCATACAATTTTGTGATAGACCTTGCTGATTCGTTGCTGAAATTTTGTCAAATGAGGTAGCGTAGCCAATTAACGACGTTTTGGCGACTCAGAATATCGCATATCTACTAGAATAACATTCCACTGTTATACAATATCTGGTGATTTATGTAAATATAATTTAATCACTGTAAAGATTATTTGTTGACCTTCATTCCTTTTATTTTAATTCGTCATGATCACTTGGAATATTGTCAAAAAAATCCAATACGATAAATATTTGGGATATTTCGTAAGGATAATGATTAAAACAAATAAAAGCATAAGAGGTCTAGCATAGCTTAAGAGTTTTGGAGTACCTTAGTTGATGGTAAAGGACAAGGTACACGCGGAAGAAGACTCCCTTAGATTCCCGATAGCTTCCAGATAAGTTGGCTCATTATATTTAACTAGTCAGGAGTTATGTCTGCCCGCAATCACTAACTTACGAGGCCCCCGGGCACGTTCGTACTTGGCAATGTTTCCAAGCCCCACACTCAATTTATTACCTTAACAAGCATCAAAGTTATTTCTTCTTCTTCTCACGTTCATCTGTATGAATTTTGTCTTATTGGAAAATATAATACTAATTAAAAAGATGAGATCGGAAATTCATAATTTGCGGTGTATCCATTTAGATATAGCAGCTAAATACCCGTAGTAACAGCTGAACGTATGAAAAGTCAATTATTTAGATTTAAGTAAGCAATAGCGGTACGCCCAGGTAGTCTAGGTATTAAGAAATATTATCACGAGTGAATCTACATTAATGCATAAGTTTCGTAGCAAATGCGATAGTATCGGAACCGTTACTAGATGATAGAACCTCTAATAGGTTTCAGGGTACGGCTAGCAATCTCGGGAACAGTTAGGCTTACCCTACGATCAAAGCACTGACACAAAAAGCTGTAATTTATTTAAAGCATTCCTGAAATGTATAATATCATTGATATTCGGTATAACGTTATTCGGAAATCATAGTTGCCAGGCTCCAGTTCAAATTACAAATGTTTGCGGAGATTCTTTTTTTACTGCTGTTCGTAAATTGAGAGAAGGTATCAGTATTATGTGTTATTATTTAAATTGTTTTACTCTACGATAGAGATTACTAAACTATTAAACTTTCATCATTTTTTAATGATATTGGTTTGAAGAATTTTGCAATTTGAATACATTATTAGTTTGATGATTACATAAAAAATCGAAACACTTGATTACTCTAGCCAATTAAAAATAAATAAAAACTCTTCGCATTCGTTAAGTCTTTTGCATGGCATTTAAATTCGATGTAAATGTATCAACAGAATTTATCGCATCGATATACATATCTGCTAAATTAAAAAGAATAAAGAATGAGATTCTCATCGATTGTTCTTGGTAGAATCCACATTCTGCATAAGAATTGATTTCACACGGACTTGGCAGTTTTGTAAAATATGTTTCGAATTTAAATTCACCAGACATTCGTCCCCATCGCTACTTTAATTCGCACAAAAGAATAATATTAAATCAGAAGATAGTAACATTTGTCACACCCATTCAGTTAAACCAATTGGTTTTATGTACATGAATACCGTTTTTGGTATCTCTGTATCTTAGATCTGCAGCGTTGCGATTGCTATTAATATTTTTGGTTACTTCGCTATTATCTTCCTTAAGTTCTTCTGCATAGAGACCAGTTTCGAATTCAGCATTTGCGTCAATAACGTTGTCACTACACAGATACTTTGGTTTTACTATTGTACATTTGTCTAAGTGTCTCAAAGATCACTCCCACGGTCCCGCGCTTCGAATGGTAGTCCATTGTCCGCTCCCAACTCCTTGAGATAATTCTTGACCTTGTTCCGAATTTGCGGTCCGTGGGCTATGATTACCATCACTATGGGATTGTTCCATTCACGTGTAAATCACTTAAATTAATAGTTTTCTAATTCTATTACAATATAACAGGTTTCACTGTTAATTCGAGAGTGGTTTGTACGATTTGACCTGTTGTGGATGCTGTTCTTGTTTTCCTTTGTGACCTATAAAATGAAATTTAAATTTCGAAGTTATTTAGTGGATTAAGAAATAAGTGCAAACAATTCTTTTTATTAGAAAGGCGCTGACTTAAAATATTAAATGAAAAATAAAAATGTATACTTACCTTAATTAATTTGTTCATCTAGTTATTGCTGAAAAAGATCAATAAAAGCTCAATAAGTTTTAATTAGCGGCTACACTTACGTAATTACTCTGATTACTTTGCTACGGCGTGAATATCATCAGGCACGTATAAGTCAATGCGCTACGCGACGCCGCGTGCGCCTGCGCACGGTCAAGGCCAGCCGCTCGCTTTTTATTGGCGCGCGAAAGTTCAGCGCTCTCTTAGAAAAAGTGACTTAACACACGCTATGTTATGACCATAGCTTAGTTAACAATGTTCATATGCGTTTGGACTTTAAGTTGATGTAATTTACTGTTTTCGTTTTTTTCCATGCCTTATTGCGTTCGGTTAGTACCGTTATTCTAATTTTAAATTGAGTGTTTGTATTGCAGATGTTATTTTTTATTTTTACATGTATTGGTCTGACCCTAATGTTATAATGTTGTATTGGTTAGATAATAAAAAATATTTTGTAAATGGACTTGATTAGTGGCTTTTGTGGCTATGTTTATCGATTTCATGGAAGATATATGGCACGTGCGCTTGCTGGAGACCAGTCTCCGACAAAATAACGTGCAATTTAACCAATCATTAAAAATATACTACGACTCTTCACGATTTTCCAGTTAACGTCAAAATAAAATATAGCTCGATTATAAATTAATAGTAATAAATGACACATAATGAGGAAAATTAATTTGTAATGGACACTTTTAAACTTCGATGATAAATTCGTGATTTATACTTTTTAATTAAACTTTGACCTCCGTCTTAATTGCAATTATTAGTGTTGCGTTATTAGTGACTTTTTAATATATCCTTACAACTTTATCAAATTTAACGATATAAATCTACGTTATTTGAACAGACTAAGTGACAATCTACATCTTATTCTAATCTGATAGTATGTTTCGAAGTATCAAACACAATCAAAACATTTCAAAGTAGGCTCAGTGTTCGTATCTGAAGTGTTCCACTACCAACCGGTATACGAGTTAACGTTCTATGGAGTTGCTAATAAACCTCTCATAAATCAAGCAGCCACGGTATCAATTTCAACACGCCCATTTCACACAAATGGAGACCTTCGAACAGCATCGGCACAGTTACACAGCGGATCGGGGACACGCATCTGAACACTTATCTAACGGTTGCAGACCCACCCTGACTGTGTTCTGTTACTTTTTACCTCGGGATTTGGAGTGGGACTACTATCGAAACATGATTTTTTGATTTGATTGATCCTAAATTTAAACTAAGTGTTCTGATAGGAGTTGCTTTCATCCTTATTCGAATGATCTGGTTACCGTTGAATAGCAGTAAGATTAAAACGGTGATAGTTTATTATGAAGATTCCATTTTACACAGTATAATTATTTCTCATACCAATGTAAATGATCCTAGTCTTAAATTATGCACATCATCACATTCTACAATAGAAAATGTAAACTAAGTAGATCCACAGGAATCTTGAAATTATACTGGTCGCATATAGATCATAGAACGTGGAAGTTGTCACATGAACAACACCGTGACGAAAGAGGAATAATCTCTTCCGCGGTTTGCTCTGCGGCGGACACCACGTGACAATAGTCGCCGTATCTACTCGTAGGATCGTGTGACCAATCGACCGCGATATTTCCTCCATTCATCGCGTTTACACGGAAAAGTGTTCAGTGACAGCAGATACATAAATACAGATAGTAATAAGCCATAATTTCTTCTAACCGACAACGGTTCTTACGGGTTCTTATTTCCAACTCTATCTGGTTATGTGGCCCTAGTAAACTGAAGTGTCTTGTAATATAAACTACTAGTACGATGGTACTGGATATCAGGTAAGATGTATAGGAATTGCTATATCGTAAAAGCTATTTATGGAATGTTTTACGCTTTTATGGTTCGCTTATAATAATTGCATCACTCAGTAATTTGAATGCGGTCGTACACGTAGCTAAGTGCCTAAAATAAAAATGCAAATTTTGTTTCAACAAAAAATAGTTAAGACTCGTGATTTTATTTTAGCGATGTAAAAAGGTGTTAATTAAAATCAGTGACTGACAGGAATGCTACACGTGCTGTTAGTGGATTAGTTCTTTCGATACTAAAAAAGCCGATCCGCTAGAATGGCAATATAGTGAATTTAATTAGATCAAATCTTCCATTAAGTGTGATAATTTACGATAGTGTTACTTGCTTCACTAGACCAATGCATTACGAGTTTCTATTTCCTTAACGGAAATTAAAAATCATAAATTTATTAGATTTTACAATTTGATGCAGACTTTTTATTGTGTAACTTTTGCTGACATTTCAATCAAAGACAGATTCTTTTACTTGTTCTATCGGAGATTAGGTTTTCGACCTCTTAATTTTACATAGTTGTTTTAAAATTTGTGACGTTAAAAATGTAACCGGTTACGTTTATTGTTATTGCGATTCATCTTCGATTGACCGAAAACTGGTTGGACGTGGCGACCGTTAAAATCCGTTGCTGATCGGTTAGCAGCTTATGATAATTTCAAACGTCCGATCAGTATTTTTTCTCCTAATGTTTGTCTATTGCGGTTTTTTGTTGGTCGATTTCGTTTAGCCGTCACGGCTATATTAAAAATTCGTTATGCTTTTGAACTTTAAATTTAATTATAGAAGCTTGTTTCTATTTAGTCTCATCGCGTTCCTAATTATTTCCTTCATTTTCTTCGTTGGTTCGATATGTATCGATCCTTACTTTTACCGATGTTTGTCTTGTGCATCGGTGACACAAAAGACAGAATGCGCTTTCTATCGGCACTGTGTTGTCGTCGATAGCGTCGCCTCTTTATCGTCTACGGCATCTGTTTTCGCTCCTTTGTCTGCTCAGAGTTTATTGTTAATTTGCGAAACGTGGGAAACCTTAACATTACCGTGTGATGAATCTTAAATGATTAAATTTATCTTTACTACCTATTAGGTAAATCCGCATGTCGCTTCGTCACTTAGCTCCTTTGCTACGTGTTGTTTCGTTTTATTATCTACTGTAAAATCATAACTATTTACAGTGTTTTTAGCTTTGATGTTTAACTTATCTAGATATTAAATTACTATTATCTTATCGAACTATTAAGTTTTATCGATCCAATTTCTTAAAGAACAAAAAACTTCGTCTATAAATTAAAATAATTACGTTAGTGTTCAATAAAATGAAACAGCTATTAGAACAGATTTTAGAGAAGCAACTAAGTCTTATTCAATTTGACAAGATGACTAGACTTACCACCGCGAAACTTGATGCTCAACGCAAATCGATTAGCACTATGAAAATTTAATCTAATAGTAAGCTAATGCAATTGTCATTTACAATTAGTTCAGGCGGTCGTAGCTATTACCACTAACCACCCGTAAAGGTATGCGATGGCAGGCTGTTATTTCTGTATCGGCGTTTGTTTTGTAACAGGACATAATGCCTTCCATCATACCACGCGTGTGTGATGGTGATTACCGTTTTTGCGTTGAGCATCTGCCGCCTCGGAATGTCCGCAAGATGTGTCGCAGCTGATATCATTAATTTACCGGTGTTTTTGCCTTTATCCGTATTATTGGCCGGTCAATTAGTCAAATATTCTGTCTTATAAATTGAATTCCTGGTGTGTTGATGGGTTTCTTCAGCTATATACATCATCCCAAAGAGATGATGGTATTTTAGTGTTAATGGTATTATGTTCTTATTTCTTATGTTTGTTTGAATACCGTAGTTTACTTGTTGATGACATGTTTGTTAATATTTTAAGTACCTTTAGTTTATAGTATAGTTTATATACTTACATCAATAAAAGTATTTTTATAAATATTCTGTAGTCTACGAGCCATATAATAAAATTCTAAATCATTTATGTAGGTAATTGCTACTTTGTATAAATGTTTTAATATATTCAAACCTCAATCTCTTATTATGTCAGTATTCCTACGACCGAAATTGGCTATAATGTAGCCCATAACAGTAATTTAAATGATAGATGCAATAAAAAACAAATTATAAAATTAATCTCATTCGGTGGCGAGATTATGCGAACACCGAAACTCCCAAGCTACAATAAATTTAATGAACATCCGTAGAAAGTATGGAAAGATTGTCGCAATTCTCATAAAGACGAAGATAGTGAAGCGACAAAAACGATTACTTAATCTAATAACCGTCGTAACGATGATTTAATCTCGTTTAGAAATTGTTAAGCAGTTGCCTTTGTAAATGAATTGTTCATCTTTAGGAAAATAAATAATTGCGGATCATCATGATTAAGTATATCTGCTGTTAGGTGCTGGATTATAAGATGTTGAGTTTCATAAACGTGTTATAAGTCTATTATAGTTTTTGAAAGTGGCATTTCAGTGAATCTCGTTTAGAAAATTCATATTACAAATCCTAATAACCGTTGATCCTTATATAAATACCACCTTGAATCTAAGCTGACAACGCTATAGGGGTATTATTAACTTTCAATAATAATTATAGGTCCGAACGTCAGATGCCTAAGCAAAACCTAACAGTCATACCCGCCCAGGAAGGAAAGGTACCGCCTATTCTCTGAATTGTTGATATGCAATTATTTGATGAAATAAATGCTTGCTCATTAAAACTTAATGGCTTTTATTGGTATTGTTAGAAAGCAATTAAGTACGAAATGTGGTCCATTTGTCATATTTAATTTTCTAGCAAACATTTGTAATTGAAAATTATAACCACTGCACTGGCTTTAATATCAGCTAATGTACATACAATTCCGATTGGTCTCCATTAAGGTTTGTGCTATGGTTTGTGAATCTATTATAAGTACTACTTTTTTAGTTTTTTTCAGTGAGTTTAAGATCCCAGCTTCAATTTTTTTAAATCAGATTTATATTTGAAGCCTTTTTGCTTTTCTTCTTTTCCTGTTTCCTTACGTAAAATATCTGATGCTACCTGCTACTAGTTTGTCTTGGAGGTTAAATTTAATTGCGCACAGGTTCGAACTTCGTACCAATCGCCACTCAGGCAAGTTGTAACGAGTTTGTAAACTTCGTTATAACCAATGAAACGGGCAAACGGGTAACAAGTTCAAGTTACAAACTGTATGATTACGTAATAATGTCTTCTGCAAATATAACAGTCTAGCCGAGGGTCGGGAAGAACTGGTTGGATCATATTGCGGGAAAAAATTAGCATCGCGACAAAAACCAGCAATCACAGAACCATTCTTTTGTTGTATATTTTCATTTTCCAACTATATGGGGTCATTGTGGCGGAAAAATATTTTGGTTATTGTTTCGTGCGTGAAATTTTCTGGTAAAATGTATTGAATACATTTTGTTTTAGTACTATATATTTGCACCTGAAAGTGTAGATTGATTTTGCTGTAAAATTTTTCTTAGATATACGCTTCATAGATATATGCTTTTTATAATATGATAGCTTCTTTATGTGGTTCCATCTGCATTTTTCTGGTTTTCCAAGAAGGAAGTTTGAAGTAATTAATATAAATTACGCATTTAATAATAATAAATTATAAAGTGTTGAGTTTCTAAGACCTATTCTTTTAAAGTTGTCTTGTCGATGGGATTAGGTAATCTGCATAAAAATTTCGTTAAAGTCAATTTAAGCTTGAGGAAGCTACATCAGCAATTAGGAAAGAAGTTCACGGTTAAAATCAAATTGTAGAAACATTTTCTATAAAACGTTTGTTTCTCGCGATCATTACCAGCGTTTGATTATAGGAAAAAATCCTTTAAACTACTCCGAAACTGGCTGTGTCAAATTAGATTATACCTAGTCGTTAAAAATTAAACCGTGAGAAATTCTGATGGAGTGTTTTTTTTTGTAAATTGGTGGTCAGAGGCAAGAGTAGAGCGGTGAGGTAGGTTTGATATCCGATATTGTAATTATCACCACACGAGGTAGTTGAGTATCTTTTGAAGCTGCTCCATTTTTAGTATCTTAAATGTTCATTTTCGAAAAGCCAAATAAGGAGAGATGTCATTTATTTCGGTAAGTGGGACGAAAGAAACGTTAATTTTGGAACTACGTATACACCTTAAATCGTTATTGCTATACCTTTTTTTTAACACCTCGTCACTTATTAGTACTTGTATAAAAAGTAATGTGCATGAAATTGGTACAATGTTAATTTAGGTTTACATGTACTTTTAAGTCTGTTTGCACGCATGTATTGTATGTGTGTAACTGTCCATGAGAGCTTGCATATGCGTGTGTACACTAATGTCTACGAGTGTTCTGTCTATAAATTTTATAATTTACAAGACATAATAATTAATTGGTGTCGTGCCGGCTCGCTGCCGTCTATCGCTTGCGCATCGCAACCCACTGACCGAGTGTCCAAACGCGCGAGCAAGTGGAAGTGCGAGCCACTTGCTCACCAACTTGCCCACCCGACACCTGTAAGCGATTGTCTTTATTGGCGATACTGGTTCTTCGTTTAGGGTTCCTTATTTTTATTGTCTTGCCGGTTTTCACTTTTACAAAAGTCCATTTTTCGTAAGTGGCACTCCAATTTACCCAGATTCGTAAAAGGGTATTTAAAACCTCATCTTTGATTTTCGAAGTTTTTATTTTCATTAACATATTATGGTGGTCTCTTTTTATATCTTTTTAAATTAGGACGGTAATTTATGGACAGGCAAAAGATAATTCCGATAATGTTTACTTAAATGTACCGAATCTTTGATTCGATGAACTACAATTATTGTACTCATCTCATGTAACTTTCTTTTTATCGACGTTCTATACATATAACGATGATATACCTTTTATTTATTTGACTTACTAACTTGGTAAGACATGAAATTTTATAAGCATATTCTTTAAAAATGAACATAAGCTTTGAATCGTTTTTTCGGAAAATCCATTCCGAAGTGAGTCTGCATGAGTCTATTCTAGTATCAGTTTTGATTTAAGGATGAAAATTGTATTTCTTTTTGAGGCTTGTTTTCGTACAGTTATTAAAAGACAAAATTGGTTTTGCCATAAATAATGTAAGCACTATGAACTCTCACTCGTGGAATCCAGTAAGGTGATCTGGGTCAGTGGGACACGCGAATTCTGCTTTATGATCTCCGTAATAAACTTTACGACTTTTTAAAGATTACGTTAATTGAGAAATTATGTTATTTTTATGATTTACGAGGTGTTAAGTTTGCGGCTTAGTTTGTGGAACGCGTTGAAGATGCATTGTTCTTGGTGATACATTTTTGAAAGGAAAAAAGGATTTTAGTTTCTCAGTATAGTATTTTCTGGACACAGGTCCGCTAAATCTGAAAAACGTAGACAGACGGGCAGACTATTAAGACTGGCCAAACGGACAAGTCTTTTATCGTTTATTTATTATTCCGTGTTATTCCACACGTGGGGAAATAATATTAAATTTAAACATCAAATCAAAAATTCGCGACCCATGAATGTTTTATCATTGAAATTTATTTAATCTTATACATATAATATCCCATTAAATGATCTTCAAATAAGATTCGGAAGATATAATTAAAAATACTCCTTCCATATTTGAATACAGAGGTTAAATGACATCTACAAAAGTTACTAAAAAGTTCGCTAGTAGCATTGACACACATCTCGTACATAAAATAATGTATGTCACAATGTCAACAAACCGCACCGGCGGCGCGGGCGCAGCGGAGTGCCCAACCCTAGCTTCCGCTGTGTCGTACGTTGTCCTCTACACTTTAATATTTTGTACAAAAAATACGGAAAAACTGTCACTGTTATCGATTACAGTGTCTGGTTTAATAGAATCTATAAAGTACACTTTTATATCGACTCATCTTTACGAGCAGACTTGAATGTGAATTTTAACAATGAAGTGTAATATTAAACTACAATTTTCTATTAGGTATCTCATATAAACTCATTTTTCATAATTCTTTAGAATGTGAAGACTGAAGAGACACAAACAATTATGGATGGATGTCTAATATCTTTTTTTATTTCATATTTTCATACAACCAACGTAAAATATGGTACAAAGTTCATTAGATTTTATACTTTTTATATATGCGCATAATTATATTATTTATCTATTACATCATATATAGTCATCATTGCACGTATCTATTAAGTAATGCAGTATACATGTATGTGGTGTGGTTTGTGTGTCACGGTGTCAACAAACTGCGGCGGTCACAATTCGATGAGCCGAGCCCTTGTGCGCTTCCGGTGCGCGCAGTGTCGCACCTGTGTAGCGCCTGCGCACATTGGCGACGACATCTCAACGTATTTTCCTTTATCAATACCTGTACTATTGTTATGAAGAAGATCTGTACGTGTGTATGTATGTAGCTCAAAAGCTACCGATTTTAAAAATTCGCCATTACAATGGTATATTATTTTAAGGCTATTTTAATAGTCCGTGCGAAGCTACCGCGGATTACTCCTCCAATATAAATTTATACGTAACAAATACTTATCGAAATGTTAATATAAAGAAAATTGTAAGAAAATACAAAACCCAATCTCATAGAATTGGGTTTAGGTTTGTTGACATAAAAATCTCCAGTGTGCGCAAACCTTTTTGTGTTTGTATGTTGTCGTATCGGTTGTATGAGTTTCATTAATTGGATAATTCGTGTGTTGACACCTCATTTTTAATGGCTGTGATATGATTCTAAACGATTACAAAAAACGAGGTTGTGTATTGGGATGCTGTATCTGGTTCTCATTAAAATATATAGAAACAGATTTTTATTATAATTTATGTAGAGAAAAGATATTAATTTCAATAAAAAACGAACTATTAAAAGTAGAAACTTTCGCAACAGTATTGTACAAATACGACTAAAAAAGTGTCCAAGTTCAAATTTTATTGTACCTGTATGACTATTGAAAGCCCACTCTTCCCAAAGTACGCAAGTGAAACTTACGTTCTAAAAGCCTCAACTGTCAATACTCGACGGACGAAACACGCGGCCGAAGAAAGCGAACTCAATCACTTTCATCTCAGCCTTTGTACGTCGTAATGAACACGACAATAATATATTTTGCATCTATATGATACATCTTTGTTTTTTTTCTTCTATGTCTTAAAATTGAGCACCTTGAAATTGGTTAGGCATGTGCTGTAGGGAAGGTGAAATGCTATGCTATGTTTTTTGGACGTGTTAATTTAAATTATAATATTTAGTTATATTTGGTTTTGGAAATATGTTTGTTTATGATGAATAAATGCACATTATGTAAAAATATAATATAACTATAACCGAGCATTATATAATGTACAAAAAATCACAAGTCTCATTAAAGCCTAACAATCAAGTTAAAATAATGAGCAGTTTATTTATTGACTGTTGTTTGATATTTAATTTTTTATTTAGTATATTATTTTAAGTATTGAATGTTCATATATTTTGTTGAATATAGTTTCAGTTGTAATCTGGAAAAACTCGTTTATTAAAAATGTTAACAGATCTTTCAAACGTTAAGAATAACTTGAATAACTCTTACTTGTTACATTATTTCTTTTACCAATTTTAAAGCAATAAAAGTCTGACTGTCATTGTACTTCCTCAGTACCCGTCTCAGTGTCTTAGATTCTATTGTTGAGATAAAACTACAATAGAAACGCCAATCAAACCATCCAACAATGTCTGAACCGTTACAGCTCAAAAATGGTTTCACTATAAATTCAATAATAATCACAGTTATCTAAAATGAAAAATATGGTCTTTTGCACCGACGAACATCGATACTTATTTTATTGTCTTCTATGTGAATTTCTATAATCCTTTATTGCATACGTTTCTTGAGTTTCTTGCATACATTTGGCACCTAAATGTTAGTTATTTTCCTACCCTAATTATAAAGCAAAGTTATAAAATTTTAGGATAGTATTATTAAAGAGTTCAAGCTGAAACACCACTTTTCGCCGATCCATACGCAGTCATTCATAGTGAAATTTACTGAATCTTTGTTCGAAACTAAATAAAAAAGCTAAGAAAATTGAGTCTCAAAAATGTTAATATATCGTAAGCTATAATTTACGATGCGGTGGTTAACCGGCTCAGAACCCGTTCTCGCAACCTGTCTCGCCACCATCAATCACGACGCATAAAAACAACCGATTTGATTACACGTCATTAAAAGGTACACCATTTTTTTTTCTTTTTTTTTACGGACTTGAGATCGATAATTCGATTTGTTCTACATCGGGTTTTGTGTAGTTTTTAAAGATAATTTGTTTGCTAGAGCGCGACTGTTTTACTCGTTTCGTTGTTTCGTAAAGTGGGTCACTTTTGAAAAATGTCTAAGTTAGGTATACGTTTTTTATGATGCATTGTAAAAGTTATTTTTTGTTACAGTTATATTGCAAAGGAAATGTACTGTTATTTCCTTTATCCATAGAAAAGTAGATTGTATTCTAAAAGAGTTAAACTTGACATACATTTTTATGCAAAACTTTGTCGATGTTTATACAGACACAAATATAAAATATTTGAAACTGGGACGACGATTTAACCCTGTATTTTTTATTTTAATACAAACAGGGAAAATTCAAACATATGATTTTGTAAATAATTACGAATGTACTTGCCATTTGCATCAAACTTTGTAGTTGGTATTAAAACTTGCAACATTTGCGTAGACATAGACTATAATCCCGGGATAAAGATCTAACGGAATATCTTTAAAGAAAGTCGTCGTATAAGGCATTAGATGTAATATCGGTGTCGATAAATAAGCAATAACTTATTTATCGCACAATATCGGATTAGAGTACATTTATACGTTGTTATTGATGTTATGAAAGTTCGAATCGATCGGGTCCAATTTCACCGTCCTTTCGGTGTTTACTTTCAATAGTTTTGATGGTGTGTTATTGTTTAGTATGGCGTATAATGGACGGCCCATCGTTAGAGAGTTTAGGCGTTCACCATAGCTTTGTAATCTGTAGAATAAAAAAAAAATTGAGTTATTGATAGTTATTAAGATATTTTTGTTAACATGTTTTTGGTTTTGATTTACGTCAACAACTCTACCATCAAGAATCGCACAAAGGTTTAAATTTTAATTAAGTTTATTTTTAACAGCTATTCGCGCCAAACTTTGCAATATCATCAGCGCAGATATTTTTTTTTATTAGTTGCTCATTCATTGTTCAGTCATGCGGCCAATGAAAATATGAGCTGCCAACATTCATTATAAAATAGTAAAAAATACATAAAAATACTTCGTCGGCCTCAAAGACGAGAAATGCGAGTAAAGAAAGGTTAAAGGGGTAAAATGATGGTAATATAAATTCTATAGAAAGTTTACGCAGAAATTATTCTTTTTAAAATGTAGTTATACCCTTATAAACTACACGATACAGTTTTTTAAAGACACATATTCACCTGTCCCTGGACAAAACGTGCATCGAAAGTTCATTGACATCGATGTAACTGTTGAAATTAAAAAAAAAATGAACGCTTTCGCCTTGAAATATTAGACACGTTCGTAGTCATAATTAACGATGAAAATGGTAATGAAATTCGCGCTCTCTACCATCGATGTGTTTTTATTATCTCACACCAAATCCATTGACAGCTGATAGCGGCTTTGTAAACCCGAATCCTATTACGGCACTCGAAAGTTTTAATTATTCGCTGCAGCGCTTATTGTGTTCATTAGACGATTATTAGTTTTTATTGCGATGGTATTAAAGTCGTAAATCGCATGTATAATTCATGAGATAACTCTGATTGGCTCTTTATCACGAAAGCGTGATACGTAACATTACAAATACGTATTGTCCGCGAACTTTCTTTGGCGATGAGATAATTTGTAAAATATCACTCGGGGCTACGCCTTGAGGTTTTCGAGAGGTGATGAATGCATTCATTTTAATTTTCGGTATGCTATAATGCTTGCGTCAATCAATGGAACTATTGTTGAAGTTATTTGCGTGAAATAATATTACTAAGTTACGAAATATTAATTCGTAGATATATTATAATCCGTGAATTAATTCGCCTGGCGCCAGTTGCATAAGTTTAAAACTTTCAATGTTATGTTGATTAACAAATTGTAATGATATGCAACGTTTTCTGTCAAGTATTTTGCCGGTTACAAAGGTTTATATTCTAATGAAAATAACGTAATCGTTCCGGTTAATACTTTTGGTTTTTCTGGTTAATATTATGATGTATCGCTACAAAATTCAAAGGAGAATAGTCACATTATTTTTGCCTCATGCGTTACTCTTATAGAAATATTAATATCATTTGCGAGTTTATTTATTGGTAATTGTAATATTATTAAATGACGTCATTAAATATTAAAAAAAATAAAGAAACAGTTGATATGATGCTAGGACTTTTATATTATAACTATTCATTTAGGGCAGCTATGAAAAATACTGCCACACCGTAAACCAACCAGTTTCATATTTTATGAAATGTTTAAATTAAAAAATTCCGGAAGTCAAACCCAAAAATAGGCTAAAATGTAATCCCTCTCCCCTTTATTTACTATTGTTTATTTTATCAATTTCCTAAAACATATATACCTACAATATACTATATTGTTATACTAATGAAATCTAAAGGGGATACACCATTCACAATTGTGTTCAGCTTTTGACCTTTGATTTTATTTATAATTGAAAATGGAGTCCAATCAATTACGTAGCAAAGGTTAGGTTTATCTTTAACTTTCCAATATAATTACATTTTACTTGTTATAATTAGAGCTTTCTAGAATTTATTATTCCCAGAAACAGCAGTATCTTTTGTTATTCAATGTATTTAATGTTTTTCCTTCCTTGTTTCCTACTATTGCTAAGTCATGAAAAGACCGAATTAGGGGTCGTTCAAGTATTACGAAAAGCAGTTTGGGGGGAGGGGAGGGTTTTGTAAAATGTTACGCTGTGTTATGCGGCCGGGAAGGGGTATAACCACATCGCGTTACGTAACAACATATTTGAGATTTTTAGGTGAAAATGGTCTCGAAAATTATTTTATTGATCATTTTCTCCCAAAAATTTGGGTAAAATGTTACGTAACATCTAGGGGGAGGGGTACAGAACAACGTTACGATGCGTTACATGTGGGGG
>DVXP01001038.1:0-16476 GCA_018235645.1 Junonia grisea | reverse complement strand
GGAGATCAAGAACCCCATAGGAGGTATTTTGTTCTACTTCCATCACTGTGGTTTACTTTAGTAACGGTGTATTTTTGATGTTAGTATTGCGCGTTCGCATTGCCATTGGTCTTAATGTAAAGTTACTTTATCAAATACAGTTTTTGTGTATAATCGACAATTTATTAATCGAATACCGGGAAAAAACCAAAATGTGTACTAACAATGACAAACGAAATCTACGCGGGCGGAGCCGCGGGTAAAAGCTAGTCAATTAATAAATGAATAAATGTATAATGACTCTTATCTTATAATGGTCGTAATGTCATTTAATTTTCATCGTATCAAACTACATATTTCATTTACCCAGTAAGCCGAAGGAGTCTTCACTGAATGGCTTGATAATTTTACGGAATATAAACTTTAAGACGCACAGAATGAATTATTATTAAACTAAATATTCCTAAAATTTTTATTTTTTAATATCAAAATATGTCAAAGCAGAACGAAAAATTCGCCACTTATTTTGGTATTTTAGTTTGATAACAGATAGGTCATTCCATGCGCTTGGGTTACCAGATTTTAATACACATATATTGTGGTAACAAATAATAATGAATTCAAAGTCCTGGCTCTCTAGGTACTGGTCGTGAAAAAAAATGCTCATAAAACATGGTATGACCCCCCAAATAAAATATATAGACATAAAATTATAAAAGGATATATGAAAGGGTTTCGTTTAATAAGTTTTTAAAATAAAAGAGATTGTTTTATTTACACACTTTATTGAATAAACATAATGAAAACAAACATTAATTATATCGAAACTAACCATAATGACAGTATACTGTAACCGTACGTACAACATTTATATTAACATTAATCAATTCAATTCACAAAACGATTAGATATGTCGACAAATACATTGATATTTGAAAGATATGACAAGTGAAAATCTAACTGTTTGATCTACGTGTTACCTATCTATAGTACCACTAAAGATTTTGCAAAAACAAGAAATAATTAAGTACCTACAATTACTGAAGGCTCTGTCTTTTTTATACTTATTAGCAGAAAGCACTCTTTAGACTATAACATAATAATTTTAAGTAACTTGTATAAGTAATCAAAAATATATCAAGACTCTAAGTTTTAATTCCAACATTATTATTTTCTTCAAACTTATAAAATTTATTTGTGTACCATCATAAAAGGTGAAAATAATATCTTTTTTAAAGTTAAATACATATTAGCGATTATTTCTTTACAAACGGATATAATTAAACTAGAATTGTTTTTTTTTTAGTAGAGACAGAACCTTTCAGAGCTCATTTGAATTAATTATAATACATCGATATCTTTAGAATTTGAACACCATATATAATATAGATCAATACATTATAAAAAGGGGAATTTGTGTTCATTAGCAGATAATTAATTGGAGAAATGATCATTGAGATAGTCGCAATGTTGATCAAAAATGTAATAATTCAATAATTTAAATGCTTATAAAAATTGTAAAAGAGATTGACAGATTTTTGTTATTATTTATTGTTCTGATATTGATCTTAACTATACTCAGTCAAAAGTACGAATGACTTTATCGCTAAATGAAATTAAAACGTAAATGGCACAAACCACTTTTGACTCGTCAACCATTCGTATACTTCGTAAACTATGCCTTGAAATTATATCAAATTATACGAAATCAAGTCGTTTATTCTTAGTTCAAACGATAATATTACGATTCTAGTACATTTTCAAATATTCTCAAAGTTTTACAACAGATAATGTAAGCTTTAGAAGTATTTGTATAGTGATTTTAAACTCGACCGTGAAGTAAACTTATATCGACTAAAATTATTATTATTTACCCTGGTATTCTACAATATAATAAATTGAGTTTTGCAACTCCAATCGAAGTGTGTGTCTGAAGAGTTAAGCGAATATTTATATCGAGTCGAATATTGTATATGCACAACAAACTACACAACCCTTTTTACCCAAACATCATAAACCTTTGCAGATTTAAAAAATTATTCCATGGCTTAATCACATTTTACGCGGCAAATTTCAATATTTTACATTTAAAAATTTGCAGTCGAAGAGGAATGAACGCGTTTTATTTCAATTTTCAAAATTTTTTAAGTGATATTTAATTTCACCTTGTACTAATAGTTACGAAATTCATAGGGGGAGTTCCAAGAAGGTGCAATAACAATTAAAAATTCAGGTGCTAACACGAATAAAAATTTACTATTACATTTAGTAAATATTTGCTAAAATTGATTTTAATTACACTATTTTACAGCGCAGTCTGACCCTGTCTATAAAAGGCTAATAAAGTTATAGATATCGAAATAAAGCAAATATAATAAGAAATTAAAAGGCACGATTTTTTGCTTCATGTAAGCATATTGCATTAAATTTTAACAAAATATGAAGAAAATAATTTAAAAAGAGTTATTTAAACAATTAATAGACATTTACCCTTTGGCTGGATTTGGGGTACATTTAAAAATGTAAATATTATGTGTACCCTAAAATATTAATTCACGACACTCACCTGCGTAATAACGTTAGCATAGAAGTGTTTATTACGCATACCTAATAATTTATTTATAACGACAAAGTCGGCGCGAACTTTGTCTGCCTCGTTCTAGTGCAACATCTTGCATATTTTCAAAGGCGACTGACATTTTTGCCTCACATTATATATATTTAAGCTACAATTAAATTTCAACAAAACTAACTTGATTATTTCAGATCTAGCTTACATAAACATTTAAATAATTGAGCAAATCAAAATAACAGTAACAATAATACCTAAGTTAATACGATTACAATATTGGATGTTTTTTCATGTATTGCAAATTATTTATATACTCGAAAAAAGTACATAATATTAAAATGTCATTGTACTAAATGTATAATTCAACAACACCAATAGACTAATAAATACTTTTTTTATCGGAGAGTATCTGCGTTACAATTGCCATTACTAGCATGCAATGTAAATAATAAACCGCTCGTCGATACGTTGGCGCGTGCGACCGCCCGTCGCGCTACGGAAGCGTACTCTAGACCTATCCGCATGCCTCTCGCCTATAACTTCAGTTTAGACTGACGTAGCATGCAGCACAAAAGTGCTTTTTCAATCGTACATCACAGCTATATAATTTCCTCTCTCTCTCTAGTAACTCTTATCGTTACAGAGTTATTTGTATAGATTATAATCTACTTTACCTGCGTGTTACTTAAAGTTAAAAAGCTCTATACATTGTCTTATTTGTATATATTTTTTATATAAATAATTGAGTTTATCATTTTTATTGCTAAGATAAAATACTTTAAAGTGAGAGCACGCAAACATATCTTAAATAGTCAATTTCGACATACACGAAGTAAAGTTAAATAAAATATTATGACATTTCAAAATAAAGAAATAACCAATTGAAAAAATTTTGACTAGAATTTAATAAATAACATTTTGTCTTTTATAATCAGACCCAATTTGACTAGCACTAAAAGAAATCACTAATAGTAATTATAGTAAATTTAATACGAACGTCACAAACACAAAATGAGGGGATTTATCATATATATAGATATTTGGCACAAAAGTTCAAAAATTCACAATAAAATACTGGAAGGGAAGACGTTAAGGATAAGTTAAGGATATGTTTGAATATTATTTATACTAACTGTGAAAATATCCTTATTCTAGGGTGCAAAATAATAATATGGTGGTTTAACCGAATGGTTTAATCTTTAAGATATTCAATAAGTTTCGAATAGTGAAAATTTTCTTTTTTTAATATTAAATCTGACATTTATTATTGGCATTGTTGCATGTGTTTGGCACAAAATATTTGATACAATGTGGCACTATTCATTCCTATAAGATCAAAAATACTTTACTGGAAAGCATCTTAATACACTGGTCCTATACTTATCTTAATCTAGTTTAACCTAAACATTTTTTTTTAATTTTTGTTTTTTATATTGCTTACCACAGACTACCTAAAATCTCGATCTAAGACTAAATATCATGAGCAGTCTGGAGAGGGTAATAAAGTAATCGAAATAAAGTGTTCTTAATTCACTAAGTTGTAACTACTTTCAGAATAATTTAGCAATAAATCCACAACATCAATAATGTTAAACAAATTCAACAATCTTTGGCTTTGATCCCTGGACCAATATTATTTATACGACTTAAACGCTGTTGCCGATGTACACGAGGTGTTTATTATGTTAGAATTCTTCAAATGTTAAATAAATTAGAAGACTATCACATTTAGTAACACTATTTTACATCTAACGTCTTTTTTTGTGATAATAGACGATATTTTAAAATATAACATACTGAACGTTTCAGTTCGCCACCGTTTCTCTGTTAATGTAAGTTTCTTAAAGGATTTGATCCCATCGGTTTCGTAAAGCCACATCGCGCTCGCACGATGGACCTTGTAAAACTTACAAACTGGCTATTAATGACAATTTTGTACAAGTACAATATATCAAAAATCGTAAACGAAATCTTTTTTTTCTCACCATGTCAAGAGCGTCCAAACTTTCGATGTTATTTTTTTTCGAAAAATAGACTAGTAAAATTGCACATCGAAACAAAAGTGTTATAAGTGCATTTTAAGTGATTACTTAATGACATTCGATTTTTGGAACAAAATTGCCATTAAACGCAAGAGTGTAAGAGTGCTTACTGTAACACCTAATTTTCCAGGTAATTACGATTATGTTATTTACAAATATTGTCTTTAACCCTCTCACTCTGTTCGCTATTCTAACGCTAAGCTACGTCAGCGGATCCGAGGTCGATTGTAACGCATCTACATCTAATGTAAGCCGACGCTCGATTAAATAATTTCGAACAATTTATTCATTTCCGATCAGTTCTCCACCGATCATAAATAATGAAAAATTCCAACCGAATATAGAATTATTTGACCGCTTAAATCCATAGTAAATTCGATCAGCTTAGTCACTCCTGACGTCGGAAATATTATTCCCTGAACAGTGAACGAAGACAAAAAAATTATATACTTCCATAACGCACTCCGTTATCCGGCGTCGTGCACTGTTCACGGACCGAATAAATAATCAAAACTTCAGTCCCATCAATCGTCCATAGTTTCCATCTTTCGAGTGCCGAATTACAATCGCTCGCGACGGTCGACCGGACCGCCGGGCGAGGTCCGATCGATCGGACATCGGAGTCAAATATAAGAATATCTAAAATACTTATAAACTCGTAACAAATGTAAACATACATCCGGCTAGCCAATCTCGCGTCTCCCGATCGGTTGGTCGTGTGGTTCTACTTGAAGAAGTACATCGGAGCCAGATTCCCGTATTGCGGTCGTAGGTAGTAGCGGTCGGAGTAGAAGGTGTTCGCAAGGGGAGTCTGGCCGCGGAGCCCCATTCAATGGATGGGCGCCTTCACGATGTGGTTGGGCGCGATGTAGTGGTAGCCCGGCAGCGGCAGCCCCGCCGTCTCCATCGTGATCCTGCAACGCAACGACACCGTTACTTGCGCCTGCTACCACTCACGGCTATTGGCGAAAACTACCGCTATCAAAACCACATGGTGACAGTTAACTACGAGTTATGCGCGACTCATTCTGCTTAAAAATGAAAGTTGTTTAAGTAGTTTAGTCGCATCATCACTCAATTTATAACGATATAATTGTTCCAAAGTAGTATGATAAATAATACTGGGAAATGTTTTTCAAAATCACAGTGCACGGTAGTTAGTAATTGTTAAAGGCGTTTTAGTAAATACAAAAAATCAGAAATCAACTCTTTTAATGTTGCACGTTTTGATAGCAACATTTTTCAACAAATTAGCCTCTGGATATATATGACAAGGTCGATTGGGTTCGGAAAAATTGTACGAGTGGAAAGACTAGGAGAAAAATTAAAATGTAGGGAAAGAAACATCTTACCGGGATATTGGATGATCCGGTGAGCTGTAGGATGAAGGTACTCGTTGGACCGAATGTCAGCTTTTCAGGTATCACAGGAATATTTAGTGTCGTGAGTAGACAGGATTATGGCGTGGGTCTCGAGGAAGCTTTGTATTTCAGACCGTTATAAAATATTAATCTGTACTCGACACGAAAACATAATTAGACAAAGAGCAGTAGAAAATAGGGAAGGAAAACCACA
Organism: Junonia grisea; assembly: GCA_018235645.1. NCBI lineage: Eukaryota > Metazoa > Arthropoda > Insecta > Lepidoptera > Nymphalidae > Junonia > Junonia grisea. The sequence goes on along the minus strand of DVXP01001038.1, from coordinate 10,308 downwards.
GATTTCGTTATGATTTTATTAAGTAAGTTCTTAACACTTTTTTCTTAACAATACTAGCGAATAATACGATTCCTGAAAAGAAAATGTTTATTATCTTAAAGTTAACATGATTTTAAATTACGAATAAAATTATATTGGCAGGCAAATAATCTGCATTCCACCTGGAACTATATCTAACTTTAAAACATTCGAATTGGACCTCGATTTTATGTTCGCCCTAACTAACGAGATATTGTAAAGGTAAAACGTTATTATTATCCTCATCATCGTCTACTCGCCTAAACCTTTCAGATTCTAAAAACTAACTCTCTTTATACTGCGAAGTACAAAACATTCCATTCTAAGATAACTAACCTTAAACTCTTAAGAGATGACATGTTTAATAAATTACTATTATTGCTGTGAAAGAGAGATATTTGAAACAATACATGAACATCGTAGACATATAAAGAAAAAATAGACCGGTAATTTTATCATATTGAATATGCCAGCAATTTTTATCGTTATTTTTTTAGATCAGAATCTTAATATCGACCATCTAAGTTAATTAAAAAAATATACAGAGTTAAAACTCATCTATCGCCATCAAACTATACTTCACTAGAATTAATATTTATTTTACCAAATTAAGAACCAATCATGTAATTTATAATATAAAAAAGACAAATAAATGCAAGGACAAAAGAAAATAACATTTTTCATGATTTACAAATATTTTGGCCAGTAATTTGGAATCATCAAAATAAATGTTTTAAGCAGTTGAAGTATGGTTTGATGTCTTCGCTAGACACCCTGTATTTGTATTACATTAGCCTTCTATACAATCATTAAAACGCGAAGCACTCTGTATATTCTACAGCCTTTAAGCTTCTACGTAATTTCTACTATTGTCACATTCCTAGTTATCGTTAGATGACTATTGCTTTGGGTGTAATCGAAATAAATACATAAAAAATTATGTAGATTTAAAATATTCGTCAACATAAAAGTGATTCAATGTGTAAAATTTTGAATTTCGTCACAAGTTTTTGAAAAATATTAGAATACATAAAATATGAAAATAGATTTTATAAAAATTAATATTAAACTTGTTTACACTAATATAAACCAAGACTTATAATAATAAATATGAAAAAAATCTACAAAGTTAATCAACAGATTGAAAAGTAATATTTGTAACATTCCTTTTAAAGGATAAAAGAAACAATTTTAATAATCACAAAAATTAGGAAAAATTTGAGAAATATTGTTCTCTTATAGTACTGGTCGTACTATAAGAGAACAATATTTCTCAAATTTAAAATTATAAAGGTACGTATTATAATATTCGATATTGATACTTTGGCAAATACGTTTAATTTCTATTAGTCATTATATTAAAAAAATATACTGAAAGGAAATATAGTTTACTCGTGTTTTTCGATATCTATTACCTATGATTTTTATACATTTTAAAATTCAACCTTATAATAACTAACCTCGTACCTGAAAAACTACATATATCTTAAAGATATACTACTTCAAAATTCTGATTTAAGCATGCGATTATATTAATCGTATATTAAAGTTAAAGTAATCAAATGTTCCCGCAGTATTACTTTTCAACCTGTATGCCTTACGTAGACGTAACAGTCTTTTAAAATTTTACATCAACGACGAGATTCACAGTGCGTCACACGACGCGACATGAGCTTACATATAAACAAACGTGACACACTACGAACTCGTTTTAAATAATACATTTCTAAAAACATTAAAAGGATTTTTCATCGGTTTCTAAGACGACAGTACAAATAAATGATTCTATTAATCAAAATCGTCTTAAAACCAAAACAATGGGAGCGGAAAGCACACCCGGGGCCTCCGTCTCGAATCGATAGATTTTCTTTGGACGAGCGGTTCGCCCCGGAGGGAGCTAAGGAGTGTAGAAATAAGGAGAACCATTTTTCGTGAGAATATGATTGAAAAGTGCTTTCTTTTAAACAACACCCAATTATTAAGAATTAGTGATAATAAAGTTAGGCTGGTAAGTTGTGTTAAAATATTTAAAATTTTCGTGACCACAGGCCTGATTACAATCTATTACTATCGATTTTAGTACATTTTTGGTAGTCGATTTAAAATCAATTGTCAACAATGTACAGAAACCGATCACAATAGTTTCAGTATGGTGGGCTGTAAAAATGGATTGTGGCATACAAGTTTAAATTGAAACATTCACATGGCCCGAAATATTTTTTGATGAATATAAATACGAAAGCTACATGTTACACAACGCAAAAAATCGCTACAATAGCGTAATCAAACGCTCTAAAATGGTCCAGCTTAGTGCTACACGCCGCGGCGGCGATGTGTACGGGGTGTAGGGGGTGGGGGTCTAGTAGGGGCTGTATTTGTTGCGCTCCTTGGAGGTCTTGGAGGGCGGGTCGTCGTCGGCGCGGCGCGCGAAGGGCTTGTGCGCGCGGTGCACGCCGGTGGTCTGCACGGGCGGCGCGGCGCCGGCCAGCAGGTCGGACAGGCCGCCGAGCGCCGACAGCGAGCTGAGCGCCCCGAGCGCGCCGCTCTTGCTGAGCAGCTGAGCGAGCGGGATGGCGGACGCGAGCGGGCTCGAGCCGCTGCCGCCCGCGCCCGACGCGTTACCCTCCAGATTCGCCTTCTGTAGCTCCACACTGCGGGGGCGGGACAGGACGCTTGTAAAGGGCCAGGCGACGAGTGGGCCGTCTCGATGCCGCCGCGCTTCTCCCTCCCCACCGGCGAACCTGATCCGATATTACGCGCGCGACTTCCCAAGAATTTTACGTATATCCCTTCATTTTCAGTTATTGAATCGTTTAAGGACTTGTCGAATCCGAGTTAATTTGATATAATATCGACAATACTTTAGCTATGTTTGTTGAATTTATAATTTGATTTTAATACGTGAATTCTAACCAGAAATGAAAACTTTTTCAATTAAACAATACTAATACTGTATTTTCTTGAAATAAAAGGTAATTCACGCAAAAAATAAAAAAAATAAAAAACAAATTGACATTATATCCGAGAATTTATACACATACGAAAAAAAATCCTCGTTACTACAAAAAAAATAAATAAATATTCGAATAAACAAACTCTAACCCTAACGAGTGTCGGATCAGGAGCCACATTCGAAGTAACGTTCAAATCGATTCGGTCATCGAAACGTCCCAATAAAAGGTAAAGACAAATCAAAGGAATGTCAGGAGATGACAAATAAACTGTTGCTGTGGGCTAGGCATAACACTTGGACGAGTGGGTAGCAATTAGATCGTGGGGCGTAAGGGGGATATTCGAGGAGATTAGCTTAGAATAGTGTACTTGCCTCATGTTGATGAGGTACTGCGCCAGCGCCACGGAGTCGGGGTTGCCGGAGATGGTGATGGTGCGGTCGGTGCTGCCGCCCTCGCGCTCCTCGCAGTTCGATATCCGGATCATTGCGCCGGAGATTTGGCGGATCTCCGCGATTTTCGTGCCTCCCTAAAATTTGATACGAATTTAAGTTGTCTTTTAGCAAAATATTATCCTGCAGTAGGATATTTACATATTTTTTGGAATAAAGCCTTTAGTTCGAAGAAGTCATTTTATGCAAAGGTACTACATGATATTTCGGTTCTCGTTTTCTTTTTTGTATTAATTTATTGTATTTTTTAAAATATTATTTAAAAAATATCACACAAAATATAAATTTCAATGTTATTCCTTGATAATGATGAGGTTTACTTTCTTCATTCTGTCGCCTAATGTAACAGATACATGTCGTGATAGAATCAATTAAAAATAAACTCAGTTATCTATAAATCACTGAGAGCTAAAAGAGCCTAACCAGCATTAATTGGAGACATGACACATGATGTGAATCTTGTTTCCTATTACTCAAATATCTTGTCTTTGCCTTCAAAACTCCTTAGTTACAATTTCTTGGCACATTATAACACGGTAGCGTAAGAAACTTTAATTCTATACGACTTCTTGAAATAATCCGAGAGCTACAATAATCCAAAATTGTATATCTCAAAATGTCAATTTAGCAGATAGAGTTCTTCCCTTATGTTACACAATTATATCTAAGTAAGCGGTGCTCACCTTGCCGATGATGCACCCGATGAGCTCGTTGGGCACGGTCATCTCGTGCGACTGCTGGTTGGTGGCGGGCGCGTTGCGCGTCTGGTTGGACGTGCGCAGCTGCGAGCCGGCCAGCGCCGCCAGCGCTGGGAGGGCAACCGCTTGCGGCGTTAATCATATGCGACGTACGTCAGTTACGCATTACATACAATAACATGTCTTTAATGTGATACGAGAATTAGATACTTGATGACGTTTTTGAAATAATGACAGTATGCGACTCGAGTAGGATTTTGTGACTCGAGTGACTCAAGGTTTTTTAAGACGCTTTCGAATTATAGTCGAGTCACTCGAATGGTATTCGAGCCACTCGGTCATCTGAGTCCGTCGAGTCGTACTCAACACGCACACAAAAAAAAAAACATATGTTAAGTAATACCTACAATCAAGTAATTTTTCTACCTTTCAATAATAACATGTAAGGTCTCACAAACACTAGACATTGCTGGTTTATTTCTAAATAGTATAACCGTTTTTTTGATGTTCCGCGCTTCTAGTGTTAATCAACCACCAAAATTAATCTAATGCATTTCACATTATACGAATATCTAAAAATAATCTTGATACACACGTGTAACAAAATTCTTAAGATACACCACAAAACAATAATATTCACCTGCTGGATTAAGACCACCAGTATTCGCTGGTCCGAGACCTCCAAGTCCGAGAGCAGCTAATCCGGCTAACGGGGATTTGGCTAATCCCCCCATCTGAAAATTAATAAATTCTGCATTTTCATTTAGGAGTAACTCGATTGATTTTCGAGCAAAAAACACATATAATTTTTCAAGCTCCAGCTGCTTGTTTTCATCTTCGTAGTCATGATGAGGATGGGATTCGCTGGAAAGGGTTGCCTGGGTAGAAATTAGTTTTAAGAATAATAAATAAAGTTTCAAAGGAAATTCGCACACACGTTCAGGAAATATTATTCATGTTTCCTAGTAAAACCTGTTTGACAGGACAAATAGAAAATAGGAATACGAATTTCCTTTGCTCGAAAGTCCACCACGTTGTGAGTTTCGAGTGGTGCTGCCCGTGAAATATGCATCTTCAAAACCAGGAGGAGGATAAATTCATTTGAAATCTATAATTGAAACAATAGTGTCATGTGTACCATGCACTTCACGGTTAATCGTTGAATTGTAACGTATCATAAAAAAAATTGGATAAGGCGTGGTAAAGGCTAAAGTAAGGATAGGTGCAAATATAGGAACGTTTTAAAAAAACATTTGCGCCATCGTAATGCAAGTGAATGTTTCAACTTAAAGCTCGTCTCGGCGATGCCAGAAAACAAACAGATAAAGCTTGATATATTACGAATATTATCTAAGAACATATTTTCTAGACAATGAATGAATATAACAAATGTGCTGAAAAAAATGGTAGACTATCTACTTTTATGGCTGTTAAATACGCACTAATTGTGGGGGACAGGGTAACGTGCAATCTTACCGGAGCTAGAAATTGTTGGACATACTTTCTAGCAAAGCGTAGGGTATCAGCGCAAAATAAATTAATTAATGGAAACATTCCACACCATTGGGAGATCTACATGGAGTCGTACTTTATTGTTAACTACTACAAGGGACGATAGAAAGACATCCAAGCCAACTTGGGGGGAAATGGGGCAGCACCAATCACATAAATTCACTCCGCATCCCACTCAACCTCATAGAGAAATTACATAAAACTGACTGTCCGCAAAATTCTGCTTGAAGAGCTTACAACTTGATACAAATAAATTTAGCTGAACTAAAATTGCATTTTCAGTGAAACATTTTATAACAAAGATATTAATTAATACTACAAAAACAATCATAAATCTGTTGATACAAATTATGACACATTTCGATACGATTTTCAATATACCAAATGAATCTAAAAATCTGGCCTATATTTAAGGGATAAATTTTAATTAATTAATAATTTAAAATTACCTACTTGATATATCGATCGGAGATAATGTTTTACACAATTTACGTATTCAATACACAACTTTCTTACATTCGAAGAAGAAAGGAATTACAACGAAATATAGACTAAGGCGTCGTCGCCTCACTAACAGTAAGACAGGTCACACCGGCCCAGGTAACAGAGTATAGCGGCATAGATCGGGTATGGGTCGGGGCTCTATGAGGTCGGTCGGGCGGCGACTCACAAGGTGGTGGTCGTGCAGCGGCGGCAGCAGGTGCGCGGGCGGCAGCGCGCCCACCAGGGGCGGCTTCATCTCCAGCACCGGGAACACGGGCGCGCACACCGCCTGCACACCACACCCGTCACTAGCGGCCCACCTGCGCTATCGCAGTCGACCTAACCGAAGCTACCGACGGCTGCGTTCCGTGTCTTCACAGGTCACGGATTTATCACGCATTGCACGTTCCTAAGCTATGCGCTAGGCGCGAACCGACCATTCGTCCGTTAATGCAGATTATTCAGATTTGTTAACACGTTAAGATCAACTTTTCTATTCTTACGCTATTCCTAAGGATTATTCTATTGTAATTACAAGGTTGGTCATTCCTGCGTATTGCTACATTACGCGTACGCAACTAGCAAATCCTAATTACCATATTTTTTGTCTCATGTATAATACTATCACGCGAATTTAAAACGCGGTGTCTCAAATTTACGTGCTTAAAACTTATTTTTGTGACGGTTGAAAGGTTACTATCGTCTCGTTTATTGGTATGCTTTAAGACATATTCATACATATTAGAGTTATTGCGACCCTAATTTAGCAAACGCTCGACCTGAGACTTGCGTTGTAAGATATAGTGCTAGCCTCTTCGCTAATCCTAAAAAAGTACACACATATTTCCAAATTCCTGAAGCTAAACTGGTGCTAGCCAATAGCAATAGATCAAGTAGTAAGTTACTTGACTAAACAGTGTTTATTAGTTCCTTGTAAATTTAAAATGTATAATATATGTATGGACAGTTTAACAATATGAAATTATTGACCTTAATTTACTAATGACTATTAACTAATTAATTATTTAAACCATACACAAATAAAAACTATTGAAGTAATATTTAATTCATTCCAATGTGCTAATAGATAGATATTATTAAGCTTTTTAGTTTAACATCTGTTTCCTGCCACGATACATTTGATGAACATCTGTCAAATATGCTGTTGCACATTTCTGTATGCTTCCTTCGGCGTTATCGAGTTTTTTTTATAGCTAATTTATTATAGATGTTTCAGAATTATTGTTTGCGACCTAAGCTTACATTTTGTACACTATGTAGAAATATAATTAATAAATATCTGGTGAGTTTATAAATATACATTTTGTATAAAAATCTATATGTAGTTGAATTACGAATTATGAATACAAAAATATAGTCAGCAGTAAATGGTTATTATGACAGTTGACACTTTTATTAAGATTAATAAACAAATACGAATAATGAAGATGATTCCTTGAATCAGATTATTATAAGATGCAATAGATTTTTCTTATAAAGTCAAATTATTTTGTTTTGCAATTTTTCTATAATGGTAATGGTCCTGGTCGAAATTTTAAGATACATTAGAAAAAAAATTTAAGATCAATATTACACATATTGATGTGCGTGTCAATATTACACATATTGATCTTTTCTTGTGTATTATGTGTATGCATATTTTTCTTTCAACCAAATTTTAAATATTTATAACACCACAACAACAATGATAAGTTTATAATCGTTTTCTAAATAAATATTATATCATTTTTATAATATATTAAACTTACATCTTGTGCAGGCACCGCATAATTTCCTTGGATGGTGTAAGCTTGACCTCCGGCTAATATGACGGGTCCCGCGACATTCGGCTTTGGCCTGTATGGAATCGTGGCGCCTTTTGGTGGACTCTGTTTAAAATAAATAATAGCATTATATTCAAATAAATTTAAAAATTAAAACAATATCTGCTAAAATTAGGTTCTGTATTATGTGTTAGCTGATCATGATTAATTTTAGGAGTTATTTTGTGAATTTAACACTTGCCTAGAGATACATAATTTGTAGTTATAATTTTTAGAGAATAATATGACAATTAAGGCCAAGCACCAGTTAATAGTACAAACATTATTCCTTATTAACTCAAATACAAACACTAGTCATGCCTTGTAGTCTCTACTAATATTTGATTTGGCCTAATATGTAGGCTGTTGTTTTTTTTAATTCTATTTCGTCTCGGCCTAGTCGGGTCGTAAAAATGACCTTTCTCAATGTTAATTAGATTTTTCTTGTGTAATACTATATTTAGCATTTATAGACATTGAATTTTATTGACAGTGAACAGATATTTGAACTGACCTCGAGCATAACACAGCAAATGTGATAAATGCACTGTGTTATAGCGTCGCACGTGCCGCTGATCGTCACCGCTCTCTCAGTTGAGTTTGGAAGCATTTCACTTGCAACCTTTAACAAAATATATCAAACTTATATTACATTACATTCATAAAAAAAATAATTTTGGGATACATAAAGAAAGACTTTTTATTACTTGTTTAATTACAAACATTAAAAAACTTTTTTTTTAACAAAGTAGTACTATAATTACGTAATTCTGACATGTTAATAGATAGAAGCAGGGCCGTATTTTGAGGACTAGAGGACCTTAGAACAGTGTTTCTCCAGGGTCTCTAGCATTATTAGTAGTTTCAGTAGCAAATGTGTTCTAATCAAGACTTTTTGAATAGTGGTTTTTGTACAAATGCATATTTTTCTAAAAAATGTGTTTTACTATATTCTTTCTTTGCTGAGGCCCTCTATTGGTTAGGTGAAGTCGAATTTACATTGCAAAATCGTTAACGTAAGAAAAAAATTAACTCAGAACATCATTTCTAGTTTCGTGAGGGTAATATAATAGAAAAATAGTTTAACTCTTCTTATGATGCCGTCAAAGTAGTAACAATTTACTTTGTGAAATAATTTATTATGTGACATTACAGTTTCACGTAAATATTGCGCAGAATGTGAAACTAATTCCATGTAATGAAATTAAGCATGCATTGTGAAACTTGACGTGTACCGGTCGACTTTTTGGTGAAATAAACCTCAAGAAAGATTTAATTAGCTAAAGGTATGTTACCTGTATATTAGCTCCGGTGACGTCACGGATCTCCTTGATCTTGGAGCCGCCCTTGCCGATGAGCGAGCCGCACTGTGAAGCGGGCACAATGAGGCGAAGCGTGATAGGCGCGCGCGATCCACCGCCGCCGCCCTCGTTGAACTGAGAGCACCACTGGAAGATGAAAACGATTATAATTTATATATATCACCGTAAAATTTGTAAAAACCGTTATATTACAATCTTTCCAGTGAGATTGGAAAGTGTCGATATATTGTAAAGTCCATACAAAAGTTAGGTTAGGTGGGGTATTTTTTATTATTGTAAGCCAAGTTGGGTTAGGTTAGGTTAGAACTTATTTAATAATTAAATTTAAACCTAACCTAAGTCAATATAAGCAATTAGATCGTAATTTTTATCGAAAAATAAAGGCTAAATTAAATTATATTTTGTTACGTTTTACAATCTTTCGACGGTTTATAATCTCGCTAAGACATATTATAATCGAACGTTGTTTACAATTTTACAGTGACATATATAACTTCAAAACGATAGACAGTTTTATACATCCTCCTGACACCTGGCGTCCTTTATATAAGTGCTAAATAAACCATACCGTTAAGGCCGAGTAATTTTTGACTTCCTATGTTTTACAAAGGACAAAATATACCTAAACTTCAATGTGTTCGATGTATTTGTCAAGTAATAGTAGAAAACATTTGTTTTAGTGCCATTCCCAAAGACCACGGGGGGTCTATGTTTTATTTAACATTCAAAGTCTCGGCCTTTTTAACAAAACAGTTTAATGCTTTGTAAAGCACATTCCACAAAGGCCATTGTGGCAAGTAATTGTAGGTATAGCCTGGGTGTAAGAAGGATATTGGATTTATCTACATATTTTGTAAATATTAAGATAAGAAAGATAAATATGTTTATATGCATGGATCGAAAAAAATCAAATACTATTGAACCAATTTTAATTAAATTAAAAGTTTTGTTCTGATTGTCCATGTGATGCAGCACAGGTTTCTTGTTTACTTCCATTTTTCATTTTTATTGAGCAATATGTTGATATAAAATCAAATTTTTCATTTAAT
>DVXP01001037.1:0-16481 GCA_018235645.1 Junonia grisea | reverse complement strand
GAATGAATCCACAAATTCATCTATGATGTGGTCGAGTTTGAAACATTTTGTTTTCGACATTTATTGGTTGACGCACTATTGACGCAGTCTTCAATTTTCAGGCCTTCTTTAAATATATATATTTTACGTCTTGTATTTTAAAAGTTTTATTGTTCCTGGCGACGTACCTCTCTGCTTGATTAAAGTTTGGATCTTTGATTACCGTAGGTATATGTTTTCTGTCCAATTACCGTACATTACAAATTTTTATTTATCATTTGCCAAGGTATCTAAAAAAATATTAAGCCTGTAACCGTCATGGTTTTTTTTATTAACATTTTTGTGGAACTCTATCCAAGATTTTGAAAAAAATACTAAAATCGATATAACTTTTGAACTAAAAAAACATCGGGTTACATACAGCTTTTGGGGTCAGAAAATAGCAAATGATCTCCCCTTCACCCCTGTTCGATTTAATCCACACTTTCTGGGACACCCTGTATAAAGGCAATTTGATACTGAATAAAAAAATGTACTCGACTCGACTAACTTTTAGTGTAAAATCTTGATTCTACTACATCACTATTTATTTGAGAATAAAAACCTGAACACTGGAAATGTCATTTTACTGACTCGAATTAAAAATCTTGGTATAGTGATGAATATAATTGATAAATTGACAAGTAAAACTAATATTTCAGGACTTAAAAAATAACAATTTCAATATGTCCATGTATGACAGTCACGAATGAAGTTTATCACAGGGAATTTACGCGCAAATCAATTGACGAGCGCCGGTGATAAATGAGTTTTTCAAACAATCAATAACCATATATTGTAGGATTCGCATCAGATAAAACAATTCTATTTCGTATGAAATTCGTATTTCATTCAATATCTATTCGTGGTTTTACTCAAATTCAATGCTCGTTATATTTTCCGATGCGCACGAATTTCCATTAATTGGATTTTCGATTATTGTTTACGTAAATACGACGGACAAATATTTTATCGTGCTGTTTATTTCCGTAGAATCGTGAAATATCTCAATTATGATTTTATTAATATTAATTTACTCGTTATAATATATCCATTTAAATATGTAATATATTGTTAATGTACCTGGAAATATGGACCTATATCCGATATTTAAAATGCAACAATTGCAAATGGATATTCACAGTTTTTCATTACGAAGAACTGATATTTTTATTGGATATACGATGGCTATAAAAGCAACGATGACTTATTGCCTCAATTCTGTGTAGCGTCGGGAGCGTCGGCACCAGTAACATAACAATCCTAACGCACAACATAACACTAACGGAGTTAGCATAACAAAATTTATATTACTCCGACCAATCACGCCTCTGGCGAATTGATAAGTGGGCTGTATATCAAACATCTCTTCTCAGTAATCTGCGTGCAGATCTAAATATAATGAATACCGCCACGCCAACCAGCTGCCGTTTTATGGCAAAATCGACTAAATTATAACCTTAGGGGACAAATCTCATCTCGTGTTTTAAACACGATCTTTTGAATTTCATTAGGATTAAACACGTTAGTTCCATCTACCTGGACCGATCGTAAATTGAATAAGGTTTTTGATTACAGTTATCACTCTCATTGATTAATATGGTGTCATTTGGGACGTTTGTTTACGGACGTTGTTTATGATGAGTTCATTATTTAAATTTAAAATATTCAATGCTATAAATAAAACTAAGCGCTAAAAGCTATGGTTAAGTTAAATAATGGAAGTGAGTTATAATAATGTTTGAACGGAAGCAAAGAAATGGATTCAGGAAATAGACGGCTATTCTTCAGACGCGGGAACTGTTTGGCGCCTCCGAAAAAGAACAAAAACGTTTTGTTTTATTACATTTATCTTTCAGAAGAAACGGCCAAGTTTTTTTTACATTTAGATATATCTTTTTCCGTAACTAAATGTTTGTTTAATCGCGCATGCTGAAAAATACGACATGCATTTTTAAGAAGAACTTTGTGCTGGCTCTGGGAAATTTATCGTTTGAATCGACTTGGAACGCACTTGAAGCAACGAGTTTGCATTTCCGGAAAGAGCTATAAAACTGACGTCGACAGGTGTACTCAATGTCTGCAGGAACGTGACACTCGCCTTAGAAATATGATATCTACATAAAAGAGAAGGCTTTTGAAGAAAATTAATCCCACTGCGCTTGAATTTTCACTTATATTTTTGTGAACGGAATATCTACGCGAGTGACGTGATTCAAATTTCAATGATCGTATGGAGAAAATATTTACGGACTTATGTGAAAATAAAAATATAATGCTAGTACCTAAGTGTATTTATTAGTCAATACTTCTGACATAGCTAATAAATAAATGTATTTTTGCAGAACTGTTCGCTTTTAATTAACGTAAAGCACATTCTACTTTATTTAGTGTGTTCTAAAGTATACGAGCAATAAATAATCGTTACCAACGACCTAATAACTCAGTTGAATAAAGTTTTTCAAAGTTAAAGAAACTAACCTCAAGTGCAACTATAAAGGATGCCGTAGTTTTCTACAACAGACAATTGTCTCCCATAAATGAACTGCAAGAAAACGCTTCCGACCGTTCCAGTTAGACTTCGCGATTGTCTTTGGTCGATAACGCTCCTCGTAATAGTCGATTTGCTAGTGAAAAAAGGCACTAGAGAGCGTGGAAAAAAGAACAAGGGAAGTCGATAAGGCAGCGAGCCCTCGTTATCTCGCTCGTAAATTACCCTGACACCCTCGGGGGCAGGTACCGTACCGAACCGCTATGAGGATACTAGGAAATGAACTGAGTACGTGATCCAATTGTGGTTTAGGTGCATACTACTTATGTGCTAGTTTGAATACTAAGTTAGCACAAAGGTCTGATATATCGAATATTGATGTGCTGGGTAATGCGCTAATCTTTATTTATTGCATCATGTAGGTATTTATTGTAATAGAATTGTTATGTTTATTACATTACGCCCATGTAGTAAGTTTAATGTTGGTACCTATTTTGTATTCCGGTAATGTAAAGGACAATTATCGATATGATTGTATCTGTGTATGTAATTGAAATGCAATTGATTTACGAGCAAATTAATCACGTGTATAGAAGCCGAAAATATACCTATATTAATTAACTGATTTAAACGTGTTTTACCTACTTTTACATAAAATTTATATGTATGTATTTATGATGTCGCGCGAAACTTTTGCGATTAGTGTGTCATTCATGGCTGGGAGATATGTGTTATCGTATCGATTTAAAAGGGACGTTTGTTTACGCATTAAAGTTTGGCAATAAATCTGACCGCTTCCGACGTCCCGCGCGACCATATTTGACAGCCTAATACATATCGGCACAATATTCGTAGAACATTTCGAAACATTGCCTTTTCGCTCCCGAATATTTTGGTAGGTCCTATCTCAATAGCAATAAGGATCAAATTGTAATGTTATTTGATTAAGAATATATCTATTTTAAGTTTGTTTAGTAGAGTTTTGACAAATATCTGCAGGTGACGTAGCCGCGGTTTCCCTGGCGGATGTGTTTGACGTATTGCTTTGATAGCGGTCGCTAGCATGCGGGGAGTCATAAATTATGGCCTAACAACCGACAGGGTGAGGATCTTATGACACATTGTGTCCAGGTAGTGGGACCGCAACAATAGATGATATTAATAATTTAATGCCAGGAAGCTGTGGTTGATGCGAAATATTTACAACTGACATTCGAATTTTTTGCATAACTGTTAAACTTAAAGTACATAAATATATTATATAAAATTGTAAGAGATATTGATGTAAAATAATTCCAGCAATGAATCGTGAAAACTTATACAAGGAAAAGATAATATTTTTTCAAAACTTCCAAGTTCTTGTAAATATTTTTTGTACATATTGTAGCTCCTCTGGTGTTGCAAATGTCCATGTGCGGCAGTATTCACTTTTCATCAAGTGATCTGTCAGATAGTTTTCTTCCTATCCTATATAAAAAAACCTTTCTTCTATTACTTAGGTAAATCAAGTAGCAACCTGTACCTACTGCTAAACAAATGTGTTTTTGTTTGAAATTTTACTAACAGAATCTACAGAGCTTATGTATAATGGAAGAATTTCCAATTGACCAGTCTACACAGCCTTACCATCACTTAATTAGCAAATATACTTGTTGACACTACCTTCGAATTAGTTATAAGTAAATTAAAAAAATAAAACAAATTTTTTCTAATACCTATTTATTTATTAAAAGTTAACATAACGATTTTTCTTGAACGCTATTTAAAGTACCTTCAAGAGGTTCAAAGTACCTTCAAGAGGTTCAAAGTACCTTCGCATTTAATGTAATTAATGATTATGAGTCAAACAAAAAGTAATTATGAAGAATGAAAACTATAATTTCGTTTGATATAATAGAATGATTCTACCCATTATAATACACGTATAAATCTCACATAAATTATTAGGACAACGTATTATTATTACAGAGTTCTTACCATAATAACCATAATGAATTTCAAATCTGACGGCTGGACTTGTTACCCAAGACACGGAATGTGTGAACATTTTAATATTAAGTCACGCATGTATGAAGCTTTATACTCTAACTCGTTGAAAGATGATGATTAAAAGCACACACAAACATATGATTAAGTCTATTATTTCAATAGTTCTACAATTTATTTCCAAAAAGTACAGGCCCCAAAAATAAATTTAGGTTTAATTTAATTATTTATCTTGTTTATGTATGGAAAATAATATTACAATGTAAAAACCAGTAAAAAGGCGAAGAACCAGTGGAGTCACCAATGCGATACTAACTGATAAAGACTATCGAATGAAGGAAAATAAGAACTAACATGAAAGATAGACGTGGTGTAAGGCTTCTGGCTTCCGAAACGCAATTGTATTTTTTACATTTTTTTTTTTTGTAAGACAAAATAACCAGTTTTAGCCAGTAAGCTATGACTATGTTCGATCACATTATAAAATGTGTTCTTGTATCTAAACACATAAATATACAAATAGGAGGGATAGTTAGATGTCATAAGTACAAAGTAATACACAGATTAAGAATTACTAAATAGATACATAGATACTTAAATATTGATAGGTAATATATAGTTAATTTAATCTGCTTGTGTAAAACCTTTATAGGCTCAGCTCGTTACAGCAAGAGTTGGCTACGGCCGCAATCCATAAGCCGCTTACTGAAAAACCAACATGACGTCACGTTAGCGTCGCTCATGCAGACCAAGCCGTGATTGGACAGAATTTACGATGATGCAATAAAACCTACCTTACATAACATTTCCTTCATAAATTACTTTTAATCGTCATATTTTTCAGTGTTAAATAAGAATACAAAATTCTTTGTTCTTTTTTTTTTGAATAGGGCGGCAAACGAGCTGAGAGATCACCTGATGGAAAGTAAATACTGTCGCCCATGGACACTTGCAACATCAAAGGAGCTACAAAATGCGTTGCCGGCCTTTTAGGGGGTATGGAGGGGGATTGGATGGGAAATTAATGGGGAAGGGGTGGGGAATTGTGTTTACATTGATGTTTCAAATGTGAACGAAACTTTACGTCTCAGTTTTTCTGTTTGTTCCGTATGCACAGCTTATAGTCAACAAACCGACTTTAACGTAATTTAGTGTCAAGATAACTTTAAATCTAATCTCGGAAAAAGGATTGAAAACCCCTAAGGGAGTGTAATAGGGGGTTCAATGATATTAGAAACAAAAATCAAAACAAGGCTGACGCAGCCGCTAGCAATGGCAGGCACACCTGACAGATAATTACTTCATGTCTTAGCTGTAGCAGCTGAATCTAATATCACGTTTAATCCAATTAACAAAGCAATATCTTGTGCCTTTCAAAAGTATTAAACGAACGCTTCTTTGCGAAAGCTTATTATGAGTAGCCAATTAAGGAAATGAATGAGGAAAATTTTCTTACTAACTTCGTGACTTCCCCTATCGGGCGTACCATTTATTTTTATACGCTTAATAAGACCTGACAATCGGTTCAAGGGGCTGCGCTATTGATCCAACCTTACAATGAATACCGATCATCATGTATGTTTCATTTGCCAGTCATCGACTTTAAACGCTTTGCCGACTTCGATACCATTTACTAAATAAATTCTTGAGACACATGAAAAGGAAAAAATACCAAGCCATCTTTTCAAGACAAAATAAAACGAGTTATTTTTAACGAATAAAACGATTTATTTTTGTCAATGCAAAATAAACCAAAACCAAAAATTATTTTTTGTACCAAAATCTTAATTAAAAAATAAGTTCAGTTGAATTATGTACAATATGAATTATTTTTGTCTTCAGACCAAGCAATGGAGCAATTAATCAACGAATAAAATATTCACCAAGAATTACTTCGATGTTATATTACCACAGAAATGTAGAAACTGACGCGACGCGAAGAATAAGATGAATGAGATTCCTCGTTTTGCAGCGGGGAAGAAAAATTGGATTATACTCTGATCAAATTAGGAACTTGTAAGAAATTTCATGTCTCCGAATACGACGCATTGCGAAAATCCCGTCATAACTAAGTGGATATAAAAGAGTGGAATTAAATGTAATAAGTAATACTCCTAAAACCAATTACATATATCAAATATTGCTTTACGCACAATAATGGCTTTGCTTGTCAAAGCTAAACTTTCGAAAATGATTATTGGCTCCTTGCATAGTAGCAGTACCTACTAAGAGTTAGGAATTTTGTTTCTATGAGGAAAATATGCAAATAAAGAAATTAAATATGGAAAAATAAACATGATATTATTATTTTGCTTTCATAATTAATATTTGTTCAATTTTAAATTATTGATTTCTTTTGTGACTAAAATCTGATAACCTCGTAAATATTTAGTTACATAAAAGATTCCTTCTTAGTAAACGTCATATTGTATTTCAAATTATTCAGTTCCATATTCGGTCAGAATAAGGCTTCCACAGAAGGCATCTCAAGGCTATCAACTTGATAAAGCACACAATAAACTATTTATGGAAATGCTTAACCCGTATTAAGTGCATCTAGGCTCCAATTAACTTCTTCAAATATATACGCCGTAAACATCACTTATCACACAGTACACAGGCAAGAGTTGGTTCATAAAAGAGATAATCAAAACCCATTATAAAAGACCGTCTTCCTCTAATTTATGGTTCGGTCTGAAACCTCACCCTCACTAATCCATACTTATTAAGGATAATGGAGAACCGAACAACTTCTGGTCCTTTATCTAAACCATAAATATCAGCCTATCTACCAGTGCTGGTAGAACTGAGGTGTCGAAAGTGCGATTTAATGGTACTTTTATAGCGTCTCAGTAATAATTTTAATGTGAAAAGCAGGTAAAGATTAAATTGTTCGGCCGCTGCTGACGTTTACACCTTGTTAGGGTTTATTACGGAATGTTTTATTTAAATTACTTCCTCGATATTGCCAACAGTAACTGTCTCCGTATATTATAGTGCACATTTCACAATCACCGAACTGATATGTATAACTAAGTGGCGAGATTACATGAATAATGATTGGCGGCTTTAATTAGATATCTTTTAGCCGATGTAAATTGAAGCAGTATACGTTCCTTCTGATAAAACGCTCTTATTAAAAACGATAAATTTAATTAAATCCTCACGCACCTCCTTTCTGCAAAGATTACAGCCATTAAAGTCTAAAAGCACCTTAAGCAAAGACCTCATTATTATATCTAAAATTTAGTTTTATATTTTACTTTTCAAAAAGTTGGCTCTACTTTACATGAATGTATGTTTATCACAAATTACGATATTTCAAATTACAAAATTACAATATTCAAATTATATAGTAGCCATTCCACTACTTCTAAGATTAAACAACTTTATAGCGGTTTTTCATAAATTTATAGACCATTACAGTTTCAACGACACATTTTAAGCAGAAAAATATGACTACTTTTAACACCTCCTGCACACTAGGGTCATAACCGATAAACCTGTCGCTAGCGCCAGACACCCGTGTGGATACTAAGAGTGTGAATATTACGAGGAAGTCTGGGAAGAGTTGACTTAAAAAATAGAAGTTATAGACAATTTTACATTTATTTCAAAGTCAGAGTCTGCAATTGAAAGTCAATATCAGATAGCACGTCCGCGTAAAAGCAGACGCTACGGCGCCAATCGCTGTAAGTCCTTGTCACGTAGATTAATGTTTCGAGCTCAATTCCTTACATTTTACCTGCTACCAAGCCTCTAGAAGAAAAATAACGCCTTTAAGATAGAGTAGGTTTTTTTCAGAAGAAGTTATATTGATATGATGATGTGATTAATATCTAGAAATAGTATGTTGTAATAGTTATACTTATATATACTTATACTTACAATTAGTCTTAGATAATAGTGTAAAAAAACACTTGTAAAATTTGTAAAAAGTAAATTTTGAATGAACCGATGAATGAAAAAAAATTATTTGCTAATTAATGCATAAATTACCGCCTTTAAAATGATAGGTTTGCATCCTAAGTTTATTTTTGGTTTCAAGGGTAGAAAAAAATTCAACTTTTCAACAACTTTTCGAAAAATTATAATTTATACGCGGCTTAAATACGAAAACACATTTATCATTATGTATATGTAGGTACAGATTAACCATATTAATAAACAGTAAAAACTCGTATCCTCCATAAAACCTGAGGCCAATAATAAATGAATTTCGCGGCATTAAGCAATGGATTTGTTTTGTTGGGACCTACGGGTGCAATTCCACTGAGTTACGAGGGCCGCGACCGCGAAGCGCAGGTGTGGGCATAGAACGACGGAATTTATTGCTAATTTTATATTTTATTGGCCCCGGACCTCCTTTATATGTTTGGTCAGTTATTACCGAAATATTGAAAATACGTATATCCGCGTAACGAGAATGCGGTGTAATAAAATTTTGGATTAATTCTGAAGGAAATGGGTATGGTTTATGTTTAGAAATTATTGTTTATTTTTTCATAATACGTATTGTTATATTTATTGATTCATAAAAAATATTGTTATTTTATTTAGTGTGTACCATACGTATATATGTATTACATCATGTATTGAAAATAGCTTTTAAGAAAAGTCTAACAAAATAATGAACAAGTACGTATTTTTTAATCCTTTAAAATTCAATTTTAAAATGAATTAATTATATAATGATTTACTTTTGCTGGATGAGAAAACGCTTATTTCTTATGATTAGCTCATTTTCCGACGTAAAAAATGTCTCATTATTTGATTTGGATATCTTAGACTTCCAAACAATCGACTATTTTTCTTTTTGTTTGTGTAGTTTTTCCTTTGGATAACAAAAAGTCTCATCAAAGAAACGAAGCCTCAAAACAACTTTAAAAGAACTTTACCGATAAGGGTCTGACGAATAGCCTTTGGAACAACCCAACCAAGGATTTACATTTGTTGGAATTTCTCGGATTACTAGCGGATTTTTCATTTCCAGTGATCATGACAATATTCGGGTAGAATGTAGTTTACCAAAAACCCCTTCTACTCTCTCATTGTTACTGTTCGCTCAGCGATATCAGGTAATGTGTATGCTGGTAATGAAACTCGGGGAGATATTAAACGTGTCTGCATTTAGCCGTAACTGTCCGGTTCGACTAATGAGATCCCATATAGCGAGGGTTGCTGCCGAAATGATACTGTAGTTACTTCCTCTATTTGGAGGCTTTGCAAAGATTATTTCGTATTGCTTTATTCTATTTTTATTTTAAGTTCTTTTGATAAAAGTAATATTATTAAAAATCTATTGAATCAAATTATTAATCTCAGTAAGAAACTATACTAAAACAGATTAATAGCAAGTAGAATAAACTTTTCTTGCAATATACTTTTTCTGCATTTCTTTTGAGAATATTTGCGATGTCGTGTCGGCCAAATCTGTATATTCCCATAAGGTCGATTATTTGTCAAACTGAATCCTGTGAAACGTGACGGGTCAACGTATAAAGGAAGAGGTCGCAAGAATCCAAAGTTTTTCCTGACAAAGCTCTTACGAACTTCGGGGTATTTCTTTTGATATAAATGTCGATCACTTATTTATATTGTGAAAGAAAAGTTTATACGGGTCTAAATGGATATTGCGTCATTGTCATGTATATTTTTATCGAAATCGTTGATTTTATTTTTATTATATATAAATATAATAATTTAGTTTAATACCCCACAAATAATTGTGGAGTATTAAACTAAACAAACATACTGCGTATAAAATTATATTACTCCATAAAACTATATTATAATACTTCAATGCTTACGAAATATCCATCGCTTATCATCGATCCATATCGTTTATTTACAATTTTGTTTTATGTATTGCACCTTTTCGTAATACCCTAAAATAATTGTTGATTATATTCTCCATAGAGAACTATTGTCTTTATTAAATTATCCTACATATCGATTTTTATGTCTTTACCCCATAATTACTATCGACATTGGAAAGACGGGAAAATATGATTTCCAGTCAAACAAAATTAATGTCCACTTCTAACCTTTGCCCTTTTTCTTTTATTTGAAACCACAATAATTTCTTCTCGTCATCTTTCTATCTGCCATCATCTCAACAGCCACTCCTCCCTTAACTCAAATCATCTTTCATGCAATTTTCATGTCTAAGTACTATTTACACAAATATCTACATTACAGTAGGCACGCTTGCAAAGATTTATCATCTTCAGACTAAAATACAAACATTCGAATTCACCCAAGCGTATGTATATTTCTTACAAGAAACAGAGCCGTAATATTCCTCAGTCCGTCTCCGCTATATATTTCCGGATTAATACAGCTCACCGGCTATAAACGAAGCCTGTAAAGACACCTGGCAAATAATAACAAAGGGGAGGGAATATGAAAACAAATATCTTCACGTTATGTTCGGAGGTGACCGTCTTTGTGTCTTATCTCAACTATTTATCACCAAATAAAGGAGCTCTGCTTCTGCACCTCGTATTTTGTGACATCATACTGTCATAGTTCGTATAATAATGGTATAGTTTATAGCATATACAAATATTGCAATTTTGTTTACAAAAATATTAAGTATAACATTTACGCTACTCGAAAATGTATTAACGGGCCATGTTAAAAGCTAAAACCAAGTATTATTATAAAGCCGTTTCCTGAAATCCCATTTCAGATACAAATAAAAAGGAAATCTTCATTATTTCAACAGTCCTTAATATACCTCATAAATTCCCTTTTCCTTTTAACGTACACAAAGAATTTTTGATAAAGTATATTTTTTATTGTTCGGTAGAAAATTCGTATACAATTTCAGACAAGATTACAGCAGGTATGAGATATAAAGCTGCCCGTCCAATCGTGAAATCTGACAAAACGTAGTAAAGTAAGAGAGCGTTTCCTAAATTGGCTCCTTAATTTGATCACAGGCACCGTCAAAATGCGTTTCAACGAAATTTAGAGGCGTGGAGCTCTAGAATAGGAGGAAGCTACGTCATACTTACAGCCCCCGCAGTTACGACGGGATTAAATTTAAATTGAATTGTATTCTTAGGACGAGGAAAATAAAGTCAAAAATCAAATATTGGTATAATACAATATTAGATCTGTAATTTTGTGATAAAATAAGTGATTAGCTTTTAGCTATGATTTAAGAAGTACTTTTATCATTGTAAAAGTAATAAAAGCAAAATGTTTGTTGTTTTATTTATTCTATTTGTATTTTTTCCTCTAGCATATCTTATTTTTAACGTTTTATGATGCACTGTTAATTTAATCAAGCGCTTCGGAAATTTCAAAGTCAAACAAAATAAATAAAAATCTCTAGCGTCATCTCTAGTCTCGTACTCCAGCTTAATATTCTTTGACGAAAATATTTTATAATTAAACAAGCCCGACACCTGTTATACCCGTGTGAAAACACAATCCCCTTCAAGACGGGGTTTTTCATGAACCTGAGAAGAATAAGAAAAATTTAATCTCATGACCTGTAACCACACTTTGAATTTATTTACGGTAATTTGCTTTCTTATTCAGTGTTGATATTTTACAAGCATACATTGTCTTTTTTTATGCATACAGTAATATCGTTAAATTGAACAAAGGACGTGGTGACTATATTAATGGATTGGATAATATGTATTAGCATATTTGGACTATGTACATATGCATATCCAATGTGTTTATACTGCACTGTAACAACCAATATTCCTCCCCCTGCTAGACAGAAGCCTCATACTCGTAGCTTCTTAAGACAGAAGTCAAAGATGGTTTAAATATAGAATGGTGTATAGGTATATGCATATTTACAAACTAAAAATAAATTATAGAAGTAAAATGGGGGTAAAAATATTTCATGTAAAATATATTTTAGTTTAACTCGTAAAACATTGTGTATTCTTCTCAACTATTTAAATCCAACATTACTTTAGAATTAATTTATTAAGTTCACACAACTTTACGTTCCTTTTGAAAATGACTACCGATCGCCACACTTCGATTTCTCAATCAGCAAATTCATGGCCACAGTAACCGTCTAATACGCTTACTCTCCCAGGCACGTCATAAAGAGGAAATTGCCTTCCTAGTTGAATTCATCCAGCGCCCGGCGAGGACGCCAGCACCTCACGTAATAACATCGCAGTATCCTCGAAAATTTTAGTGTAGTGTGAACCAACGAACCGGGGTAAAGTCGGGTCGTTTGCGACTAGAATGCTTGATAGACGTCTGCTTTAAAACTGGGAAATGTATAGAACACGGCGAAAACGTTCTGAAATGCGAAATTTTATTCATATGCTTGTGAGGAAAATTTTCTACTGCTTCTGCGGTTACGCTTTACGGCAAATATAAAAATAACTTGAGTAAACTTGTTTAACTTCAGGAGTATTATTTTTATGTGGGTTTGGAGTGGATTGTATTCTTTTATGCCTTTTATTTGATTTTCTAAGAAGTACGAGTGCATTTCTTTTTGATCTTGTTGGGAAGCTAGATTAATAAGTTTCGCTTTGAAACTATGTATTTCTTTAATTTTCATGTCATACCAGGCGGAAGCATTTATAATAAAACCAGGGCGTATTTATAAAAGTAGGTAGTCTTTTAAGACAGTTCACGCCGGGGTACCAGTAACTCGGAAATGGACCCCCACAACGCATAGAAGTAACGGTAAATCTCAAGTGAATTAAACAATTATTGTTATTGCTGCACTTATTTTAAGCTTCCTTATTTTCAACAAAACGCCCTCAGTGATCATTGTCTTTCTTCACTTAATTTATCGTCTTTAACCGCAAACATTTTTAATAAGACGAATCATCTAACCTTCGATTAGATTTGATTTTTCATTGAATTAAAATTGAAAGCAAAGCTGAATACTTAATGTAATCGTATGAATTATTATTTTATGAGATAGTTTCGCTTTACAAGTTTAAAATCTTGTTGCAATATTGGCAAAACGGGGATATTAAGTCAGTCTTTATTATTTTAATGCGGTGCTAAACCTAGATAATGCCTAAGATATACAGTTTGTTCGCGTAATTTTACTACCCACTAACCTGGACGTCGAAATAAAATAATACAAAATGTAGTCTCTTATTGACAAAAGATATATCATTTGAGCTAGTTTAACCTACGCAGATTCTTCAAGACACTCTATGCCTTTATTCACAATCTAAATTTGTTGTGACTTATTTATTTTTAAGCGCCTGGCAACCATATAAATGACTCTTCATACAATATTTTATTGTGTAATAGACGAAAACTGTTAATATGGTATTTAAATCAAAATAAAAAGTAAATATGGAATAAATTTAGGTAAATAGTAACTCCACTTTTATCGTAAATCTTACAATTTTATAAAGGAGTGCCATAAACCTTTAATGCTTAACAAAGAACGGTGAACCACACAAGATATAAAAAGCGTTTCTAATATCAAAATCAATATATTCCTATACAAAATGACAATGACATTAATAGCATTCATACACCGATGCTTTCAACCGAGCACATATAATTCACTTATCCAATGAGCCACATGTGGTTATACGAGCACTCGCCAGATTGAATCGAGACCAGGAAATGCATGAAACGTAACGTTAACCCCCGCGGAGCTACCAAAAACTTAGCTCAGAAAAATAACATGCGTGGTACAATCGAACACGGCTTATTTATTGCTATTGAATCCAATTGATATTTGGTATCGTAAATATATAAGCATGTACCATACAACACAATAATAAATAAATAGGTACATGCATTTGATTTTTAATAAATATTGTTAGTACCGATCGTATAAATGTACTTGTTTAACGAGATTGTAACTCGTAGTAGAGTAGACTTTGACTCGTAGATGACTGCTACCGCAAAGCTTTATTTTTCTCGAACACAAATACATACACGTATACAAGAAAAAAAATTGGCAGTTAAGATATTTATATCTAGGTTTGAATGTCTGAACCGTGGAGAAAGCACGTAGGTCTCTCCTGCTCCCAGTGACTATCATAAGCACCTGATCTCTTGGCAGCGACACTTTTCTAGACTGAAGTACTAAAGATTACTAGCGTACTCTCAAGACTTGCAGCTATCAGATGACAATCTTACTGTATAATAAAAATCACACCGACTTACTAACATATATCAGAGAAAAGTCTAACAAAACATAATATACCTAGTAAGCAAATCTTAGCAGTTATGAACTTGTGCTTCTTTCCAATTATTCAATTTGTAGATAATATAATCATATTCGCTTTATTAATATTAAATTTTACAACTCGTTATAATATTAGAACACGCAATAAAATGATAATATAACTGTTGATGAAGTTAATTACATATTTAAACGCAGTAACACCAGTGTTTAGCATACCGTTACAAACTCATCTCACTCGGCATTACAACGCCGATGGAAAATAATCATGTCAAATTTATATTCAAATTGGATTAGAAACAAGTCTGATAAAGAGGTACATAAAACGTGAATAGCTCTCGAGGGTACACGAACGATCGTTTCATTCGCAGTTGGTTGTTTTCTTAAAATGTTTTGAGTGGACGTTTTCTTAGTTGATGTCGAAATTTGCAAAGGCACAGCATACGTTCTGAATTATGTTATAACAATAACAAGTAAAAAAACACGTAAAATTGGTTATTATAATTAAATGTTTAAAGTATAGTGTAAAGGATAACGACAATTAAATGCGTACACAAATCATATCAATACTCTACTACTACAATACAACTCTAGTCATTAAACCATTAATCCAATTTAGGTGAAATTTAATTTATATCAGGCCTTGGGATAGAAATATAAATCTATATATATAAAACAAAGTCGGGTTTGTTACAACACTTATAACTCGAGATCTGCTGAACCAATTTTCATGGTTATTGATTCGTTGGATTTGTCTCCGCCCCGAATAGCAGAATACATCTTAAAAATAACTAAATGTAATGTAAATTAATCATTTCAATAAATGTTGATGTGTTTATTACATGTCAAACATTCGTTGTCCAATCCTGTCAAATACTGTAACAACTATTTAGATGCGTTCAGAAATTTATTTTTTTGTAAAATGTCTCGAAAGTTCGAGTACTGTTTTAAATTTGTTTGTTTTAGACATTAATTTGTTTAAATTATTTAGTAATTATTTAATTTTTAATTTCCGAAAATAATACCTTAGATATATTCTGTAGCTTAAGAAAAGTGTCTTTTTAAGGGTTGTCTATGATTTTTCTTGATAAGCTGTTCAAGCGTGAAAATGTATGTTTTTTATGGTCAATTGTACGGTTTATTTTGTATAAATAATCAACCGCTGTGTATGGCATTTGTGCACTATGAGAAAACTTTCCACTTCATCTAGACCTGGACTGCTTATGTTTAAGTTTATGTCAAATCGACTGGCGATATACTGAAGTGATGAGATGTGTCTCCAACGATGCGACGATGATCGTCCACATTCACGATCAGCGGACAAGGCCTGTTCGGCTCCATCGTGGAGGACAGAGGAACGTGCTATTCCCGAAATTGTTCATTAACGCGATAGAGGACGTTTTTAAGCCCTGGGCTGGATGGGACGAGGCGTTAACATATCATATTTAGCCGACGACATATCAGATACCATATTTACAGAGACAAAAGCTGAAAAGAGCTGAATCAAAGGTCGAACAACCTAAATGGGTCCTCCCGACGTGTGGGTCTCGGTATGAACTTTAACAAAAGTTATGTTCAACAGAAATGTCATGCCCAGACCAGTACGGGTCGACAGCGTTCTTCTCGAAGTTGTACAGGATTACACTGACCTAGGCCAAACAATACAACTTGGCCGTCACAACTTCGAGAAGGAAGTGGATAGGAGGATTTAGTTGGATTAGGCGGCATTAGGTAAGCACCGTCGAGTCCTTATGTCGACAATTCCGCAAAGCCTGAAGAC
This sequence comes from Junonia grisea, assembly GCA_018235645.1. Classification (NCBI taxonomy): domain Eukaryota; kingdom Metazoa; phylum Arthropoda; class Insecta; order Lepidoptera; family Nymphalidae; genus Junonia; species Junonia grisea. The sequence goes on along the minus strand of DVXP01001037.1, from coordinate 50 downwards.
GAAGGTCTTCGATCAATGTGTCCTATGTGTAATGACATATAAAACATATG
>DVXP01001036.1:0-16491 GCA_018235645.1 Junonia grisea | reverse complement strand
CGTGGAAATAGAGACATGTATAATGAACAGTTGTTGTATTATTATTCCCTTCTGGACTGTCTTTAACAATATATATAATTTCGTAAAAATTTTCATAGTTTAAGTACAGAAAATAAAAGCAGAAAGCTAAGGATTATAAGTTTCTGTGTTTAGTCAACATTAAGAGTATAATTTTCTCAATATAATTTTCTATCGGAATAATATTATAAAAAAAAAACGCGATATAAAATATTAATATTAGAATTATTTTTGTAGAATACACAGAACGTTATTATTATTTTTCTATTAATATTTTCTCTAATTACTTACCATTGCTGAAAGCGGTTACTAGCAGATAAATATTACTGCTGTTATATACCTGAAAATAAAATAAAAAAATAATTAAATATTGTACCTTTCAATGAAAAAAAAACGTTTTAATATAAGTAATAAATAAAGATAATAGCCATTATTATTGAATTATTTGAAAAAGCAACCCACAACATTCCTATGCGTCACAATCAAACGTCATGGACAATTCTATATAAGAATACATAATTAGGACTTTTGACATAAAAATACGCTAAGTAACTCCGAGTGCACTCAAATTATATGAGAGAAAGCACGGAATTAAAATTCAAGAAGAGATTTCCATCGGCAGCGCACAGCGTCTCGACACTGGAACTAAAATTATGCTAAAACCTATCTGAGAGAAATCAATAAGGCCGACCCCACACAGGCGTAATTCCATTCATTAAACATAACTACATCGCACCCACACACGGACGCGAACTGCATCGCGGCCCAGTCATTGAGGATACACACGCACACCGCTGCAGTACTACGATAGTACGGCAGAGTACTATAAATGGCGCTTTATTTTCCGACCTATATCGAGCGTACGACGCCACCGGCGTAAATACTACCTTATACCGCGGTGTTACGAGTCAAGCTCCGATGCAGTTTCTCGTGTTAGCGAATATGAACTTTATTGCATTAAGTTAGGGTCGGTTTTCGGTTGTGCGGTCTCGTATATGGGACGTTAGGCCCCGCATCCGGCTAGAGCTGAGCTGTCTGGCGCGTCAGACGGTACTATTTATAGAGTTGAAACGTTAGCGATTAACTTTAGCGCTGCAGTAATGCAGTCGCGAGACAGTTCCCGGGTTGTATCGATTCTCTTGTTTCAGTTACGGCGTCCGTTTGTCGATTGTTTCGCACCGAACAATCGAGTTACGTAACGTTGAAGTTTAATTAAGACGACGACTGCGACGCAGAACTTCACAATGATTAATTGAATTAATTAAAATATAAATGCGCGTAATTATTTAGCGTTATTTACAAATACTTGTATCTATCCTGACTTCTGTCTAATCAGTTATCGTTATAAATCTGCGTCGAAGGTTAATGACATGTTATTTTTCTGTTAGATTTCTATTATCTGCGACTCCTTGGCGCTGTGACAGGGACACTCGAAGCAATTAAATACCATACATTATCAATATATATCAATAATAGCTATCTAGCTTTTTATCAATGCTTATCAAAATAGTAAAGGTTGTACGGATTAGGATGACGATGACACGAGCATTTTAACTAATCCTACAAAAGGTAAACTCACAAGCTACCTATCACATATAATGGGACATAATGATGAATGTTGTAAATTAGGTGATCATGGAGTTATAACATCTAAATTTGATCAAGCTAAAGCAAACACCGACATAGATTCCACAATCGTTGCGCAACGTCGCGTGAGGCGCCCGCGCCGATAACGATACGCTATCATTAGTCAGATTGGCGCAGGGACCGCTGACGAACGACCTGGAACTGATAAAGAGATAACAGAACACGTACATCTTCCGCGACAGACGTGAACCGCTCTTAATAAAACTGACGCGATTATAAACACTGATGTAAATGTTAATGATACTGTAATAATGAAACAAGATTTAGAAACTGCAAATATTAATCGTCGAAATAAATTAAAAACTATCAACTTTAAACTATGAAGGAATGATTTTAATAAACAAAATCACTTCTCTTTATAAAGATGAAACATGATCAAAATACAAATATTTCGTTTTAAAATTAAGATGGGAACAAATATAATAAAATCGCTCAGTTGGTCCTAAAATAAAACCAGTCAGAGCATTTAAGCCACATCACTGTCAAATTGAATGCAGTTGCAGTTAATATATTTTGTTACGTGGAAAGATTCTTAAAGGACTTTCTACATTATAGCGACGAGGCGGACAGGAGAAAGGATTACGTCAAATATACATTAAGATGGATGCTTGGCACTTGACGGTGCTACTTTACATTCTATGGCTAAATCCTTATCCATATCCTTCATCATAGATATATAAAGATTTATAAGGAATATATCAGGTAGTAACATTATGTGTTCTTTTAAAATTTGTTATTGAAGCAGCCTCTTCTTATACTCTCCATCTCGTCACTTAATTTTCCCCATCTTTAACTATTCTTTATTTGTGTTGATGTCGGCAATCCATTTGGGATAATTAAGTGCTTCAAATTTTCATGGATAGTCGATCGTCATCCATCGTTATTTGCAAATAACGTATTACGAGCTCATTTCCGTTTCAATTTATCATACAAAGCTAGGACCTAATAATGACATATGCTCTTTTACCCATACTTTTACAATAGTAAAGAATCCTACCACTTCGTTTTAACATAAACAAAACCAGCCTTCCAATCAAACGATTCACGCACTTCCTCCCAAAACTCACGCATTCGTAGTTAAATCCATGACTATTCCAGCAATTACACCTTTTGTCTGGTAAATTGCTGTCAGCTCTGGTAAGCGCCAGGGCTGCCCATAGGATGCTATGACAGCTATTGACACAGAAACCTGTGGTTAGGCACTTACCGTCACGGTGCCGTGCCCGCTGTAATGACACGAGGACATTATAGTAGTTTAGAAAATTATCGAATCACTTCATTGTCATCGACGAGGGACAAATTGTTACAATTGATGGCGTTATGCTGTGACGGTCCGACAGAATGAAATATAATTTATGTGTAAGCGATCAATTATTGTCATTACGTACGAATGTTTATTCACTTATAATGTTTTATTACCACCAGGAGTTTAATGAGTTTAAAATGACAAATTCCGTAATTGACAATAATTAATTAAAAAGTTTTTAACGCTTTTAACATAAAAATCGCTTTCGAACTAATTATGTGTAATATGTTAGGTATTTTTTTAGGTTTTAAATTTATCCAAATCTTGATAAGTCAATGTAATGCAGGGTTAAGAATCTGTTTACATAAATTCTCAATTATTGTTTTTTGCTTTTACTTTTCGGGCAGATTTTTTTGATTATGCTCCACTTTGATTACGGTTGTAAAAAATTTTGACAAGTTTTTACGGTCTTCACGTAAAATCTTTGCAGCCTAAATTAGGTGTAATCATTTTATTATCTTACTCGGTTTGTGCTGAAATAAAACTTTATGGAAACGAAAGTTAGTTTATTGCCTTGTTTAAACTGCACACTTGTTAATGGACCCTCTTAAAATTCCACACGTTTTATTAGCTTAGTTTAAGAAATATACTTCGGAGCTATATAAAATAATAAAGAGATATAGAATATGTATAGTCTCGTTGAATTGAATGAATATGAAAAAAATATCTCTTTCTTAAATCACGTAATTTAACAGGAAAATTATTACATTTGATATTTGAATGAAAACAAAAAATAAATAACAAAAGATTCGACAAAATCGAAAAACTGAGTGAAGCAATGAAAAAATCCGCAACAAAAACTCACAGGCGACATTTCTGCCAGCTAATGATGATCGTATTAACCGTTATTTCTTCGAAAAGCGACGAGAACGAAATAAGCAAAGAGTTTCATTCATAAAGACACATGCGTTCAGCTCCCAGGCCTTCAATCATCGGTGTCAACCGCTCGGTGGTCTGCGGAAAAAATGCAATAAATCTCTTCCCTCAGCGAGATGAAAAAACATCCACTTAGCGCTTCAGACATTAATAAAAACATAAACTACCTAATACGGGCGACACCGAAAAAGGCAACGATAGACAATCCTAATTTACTGCCGACTGCTCGTTGAGTACCAATCAATTTGTTAGTCGAGAGTGGAATGATAGAAATGTAAGCTGAAGCGATCGGAGATATCGGATAGGTGTATCCGATGGTATGGGTTACGATTTTGTTAGAAAAAACACATCTCACGACTCCTGAGTGCTTGGTGTCCGTAAAAAAAGCGTGCGAGTGCTGATTTATCTCCGATGCGACGGGTTCCCGATAACAATTAACGAAATTAATTTACGTCGCCGGATAAAACTTTAATTTTGCGAGACCGTTGATTGCTTTTACAACCATCGTAATTTATTTAGTAGCGAGGTTCGATAAGATTTATATTATTACCGGAATAAAATATTTAGTTGTTGAAGACATAAAATGGCATCTTTAAATTTTGTTTAACATAAAAATGTTGTTAGATAAGTTTTTTTTTCAATTCAAAATCTTTGTGGAAACACACAGAGTTGTAATATATCCTTATTTTTTCAACCGGATCAAAGTGAAAACGTTTCTTAACAATTCCGATTCTTGCGGTCACTTATTCAAGAGATTCCCACAGGGCAATGGAGGAATAATTTTGATGTAACCACCTTATCACTTTTGTAGCGAACACAGGACATACGGTGGGAACCTTGCTGCATGAAGTGACAAACAAAAATAGGCTTTATTCTTTACATATTAAGGCTTATGGATGTTAGACTGGGGATTGCTGTAGCGGCGATTGCGGCTCCACAGCACGTCCTGTGGAGCCCTAAATCTATAAAACTAGCAAAAAACCGGCGCGCCTTCTCAGAAGCGCTCGCTCGTGATTGAATCTTTCATCTCGACCCGTCATACAGACAGACAACATATACATATACTGTGTACAGAAAAAATGTCTGTTTTTGTGCAGCATTATTAGTTTTTATAAGATGAAAGCTACGGTCTTTTATGTATGACCAAATAAAGCACATAGTATCCGAGGCTGATAATTGCGATAATGGAACGATATTGCTTAATCATAACGGGCTGAAGACTGTTGTTATATTATTTGAAGCCAATAAAACGAAAATAAAATATTTCGGATTTTACTGTAACCAAACGGTACAAAATATATTCTGATACAAATTAATTATAAAAAGCTTTTAAAAGATCAAACTCACCTTTCGGTATCGTGTAATATGCCTATTTAATGCAGAACAACGTTATAAAAATAAATAAAAAATCTAAAACCGAATGTTTATAAAAAACAAAATCATGAATTCGTGATAAAATCTTTGAAGAAATGTGTTTTAAATAAAATGACAATTATTAACATCAATTAAAATCCATTCAGATGCAACTGAACTCTCTCGAAATCCTTTTTTTACAATTAGAAGTGTAACACTAACATAAAACTCTATAAAAGGATATCCGGTTGTTTGAATCGATCCCACGCCGGAGGCTACCAGGGAAGGTTTCTCTTTAAATTTTTTATCAGCGATATTATCAAAGTTAAACACATGTAAACCTTTTACAGGCAAATCCGAACCGGATCTATCGGATTGAATTGCTCCGTGTAGCAATTGTAATCTCTTCCGAGAAAAAGGTTCACTCTTACCTGAGTTTGCGTAAAGCACATTAGATAATTCGGTTCCAACATCAAATGGAATCGTAAGTAAACTTGGAGCGTATATTTATTCGACGGCGGTTTGTCAAAACATTCATACAAATCAAAGTCAACAGTGAATACGAGATAGACCCCAACAAAAGACTTCCGCTTCTAAAAAAACATTAAAGATAATCGGTTGAGGGAGTTAAAACATACACCGCTTTAGAATCCCGGCATTATGGTCTAGCAAGGATGATGTATTACTATTGGCTCGAGCTTCGCTTTGTACATTTCAAAACGGTACCGAATTCATTCTCTCCTATTCTAAGATACAATGCAACGCCTTTGTGTATTGCTGATTACATTTCTTTCAGTTTTTGCAAGGTCTGCGACTCTTCTGCACAAAGATGCAAAAAGATAAAAAGCAATACAAAAACTAAGATTGGATGATACAAAAATGAATATCACTCTATTGTGCAAATATATCAATAGTCTGGATCTTTCATTAAACATTTGACTTTATAGAAAGGTGATTCCATTGCCAAAAAAATCATCAGACGGTCTTCACTCGGTTCTTCCGAGAAGACGCCGAGCTCGTGTTCCTGCGGTGAAAATCCCGACCATCAAGAGCGTTACGAAAACAGCACATCGAGTACCTCGAGTGAATGTCAACGGACATTGAATAAAAATTCTCGAGACAGTTATTTAAGTATCGGACCGTAAAGAAAGCCGATATATCTAAAATGCGCGGAACAGGTTCTGATAAGAGAACTCGGGCTCGCGCGGCCCTCTCGAAACTTTCACACGGACATGTGTACTATACATCTTGTTCAACGGATGTCGTCGCAATTACGAACGACCTGCGATTATTATTGCCGTATTGTGCGGCCGAATTACACAGCATCTCGGCTTCCATCCGGTGACGACACCGTACGAATCTTAACTCTATCCAAATGGTGAATGACATCAAATCGGTCGGCGTGCCGTTTGAAGGTAACGCGACCGTTTGCGATAGGCGATGGCGTCTATGGACAAGGATGAGTTTGGCGTGCATCGCAATCGGCCGGCTAATAAGGAGCATCGCAGGTGTAGTTGGACAGCGCTGACAAAGGCGTCTCGCGATATGAAGCTGCGTGGTCACCTGCGGCGCTCGAAGGTTCCTTGATTTATGGACACATACCGCACGGCGGAGAAAATCGCGCCTTTCTACAATCACAAAAGCGTTCGAACTAGTTTTCGCAAATGCACCCGACTGTGAGCGAGATTCTGTTTTCGCTTGAATAATGTATTGACGTTGAAATTGCATGGAAGTTATGAATTATCGCGTTGTGAATGAGATTCTCTTTGAATGCACTTTTGACGATTGATAAAAATGGACAAAGGTTCTGCATGTTGCCGAGTAAAAATACAATGATATTATTTATTGTACTTCCGACGCTGTTTGTTGCAGCATATTAAATAATTGTATTACACACTGCAACTTTATATATATATATATATATATTGAAAATTTATTTATTAAAATAATATTTAAATACATAATTACTATTAGTAAAGTTAATTAATTTATGCGTCCTACGACCATTAACTCTTAATCAGACAAGGTTGTTCATAATTGGGCACTTAAAAACTACTTCTTTATTTAATTTATTGAAACTTACTAATTACTAATACCGTTGAAGCTTTTAATATTTACATCTTTAGCATTCATATATTTCAACTGAGTTAGTTATAAACAATAAATTATTTAAAGCCGAGATTAGATTGAAAGGCACTCTTACATATATGTACGCACATATTGATAAATTATGTAAAATTTATGGTTCATCTCACAAACTACTTCCTAACACAGGAAATGCGACATCTCGAATTGAAAGATAAGTAAATTTTTGATACGGAAGATTTATTTTGTAACGTTAATTTGTTTCCTCCATTGCCTAATGGATGTTACACATTTACAATCTGAAATTAAATAAATTCAATGTAACCTTTTCTGTTAAGCTTTAGGGAATTTATTTTGAACTTTGAATGATGATTATTATGTCGATAACAAGGTATTTTGCAGTCGATGATGTAAGCAAACAAAGGATTTGCATTTGAATCGAGCCAGCGGCCCGTGCAAGGTACCAGGAGCACATGAGTCACTCGGCGGTGACCTGGTTCGCAAGGCTTTGATTGCTCCTTAACTCAGCGGCATTTGATTGATTCCGTTCCTTATTTAACAAACAATATTTACTTTACAATTGAGCAATAAAATTTTATAGTACTTTATAATACCGAATGTCATTATGTTATCAATTCAACGAGTGATCCCAGGAACTCGATGTGAATGCTTGTATTTTAGGCGTGTGATTTGATGTTTAAGCGAATCGAATTTTTCTTTTAATATATGACAAAAATAATAATAAGTAATTACATATTATATTAGTCGATTTTAAAAAATGTTCATGTACCAGGGAGGAGGCACATGAAGTGCATTGCAATGAATTATCAAAACTAATTAAAGTAAATTTAACATTTGTTAAAGAATTTGGATTTAGATAAGCTTATAATGTTAAATTCCTTTAATTACTTATCATTACGATAATAAGATACGTTTTAAAATAAAACCTAGCATGATTTTCAGTTTTAATTATGCATACAACAGAATTATGTGTTCATATGACAAAATTTTTAAACCTATCAACCAATTATATGCCAAACATAACCAGTTCACAAGACATCAAGACTACTTTAACACTAAACAAAGATCCACAACAAAATCAACACAAACAAAACTACCCACCAAAGGGAAAAAAAAGACCTTTATACAAAACAAAAACGTATCAAAAAACACGTTACACTTGTCCCCATAAGTTTGTACAAGCATGCGTATAGCAACAGTATATAAATAGGCTAGTAGATTCGCACACACCAGCCTACGTACGCAACCTACCCCACTGCGCGCGCGCAGCCGTCGCGTCCGGTCCGGCCGGTCGGCAGATGGCTCTTGGCCTTGTGGGACCATCACAACACCATCCTGTTGTGTATCTACATAGCTTATCTGATGGCGTAAAGCTATCATAAATGTAACGAGTATTCCATGTCACTAAATTTTTAAGTGAGGTTTTAATAATAAAATAAATTGCTAAGATTAGATGTTGATGACATAAAGAAGGTAACTCGATACTACCGTGAAAATAAAGAGGACTTTAAACTTTTGAAGGTTTTTATAATATCGGAACGTATGCAGATTTGTTCATCTATATTTCTGTTCGAGAATCCAAATGATTATCTTAATCCTCAAACCAGTTTTTTTGGAATCTTTAATGTTAATCGGAAAATTTTTCAATCCTAACAATGTACATATAACAGCATCCCAAATTATATCAGATAACCTTATTTAAAAATCGAAAATTTAATTAACTTTACCCTCAGAACGGAATGCAATATAAAATAATGTTATCACCGCAAAAATTTACTACAAAACATTATTTGTTTAAATAACTGCTGACCACTAATTGAATACTGTTCACAATATGGGTAGTAAAATTTTTAAAGAGGCAATATTAAACCTTAATAACCAATCTTCCATTCAAACAAGAAAACTACCCCTTCCGAGCGAAATGGCCTATACCGATTTTCCCTATATGACGTCACTTCCGAAATATCGCGAACTTTATGAGCCACGGGCATGACTCACGTCCGTCCATGGTGATTGATATAAAAAACCCATTACATTCCATGTTATTATTAAGAGAAACAACTACTCAATAATTCATAGCGCTTTTATAGCAACGTAAAGATATGGACTGCTAAATTATAGGCGGTTATATGATTGAGTGAATGTTTTATTTAATGTGACTTTTTTATGAATTACTAGTCAAAATATTCTTTATAGTATTAAATGAATCGAGATATGATAAAACCCTGGAGGGCTATTCCGACCAAAAATCGAGGCTCACTCAAGCGAAATTTTTACACTTCACTCACACGATTGTACATATAGCGCCATGTGATATGACGCGGCACCAAGTCATACTAAAGTATTTGTCATTTTGGATATAAATGAATGCATTGGACATCCTGTAGCAAGTTTTTAACAATTCAAATTTGACAGACTGAATGAGCGCAATGACTAAATTCACTTGAGTGAGTATCGATTTTTTGGAAAATCGAGATTCACTCTAGTGAAATTTTTACACTTCACGGGATTTTACATGTAGCGCCACGCGATATGATGCGCCACCGAGTCGTGTTACAGTATTTGTCATTTTTGACGTAAAGGTATGCATTGAATATCCTGAAGCAACTTTTTAACAAATCAAATTTGACATACCGAATGAGCGAAATTACTAAATTCACTTGAGTGAGTCTATTCCGAATTAGGGTTGTTCAAAAATGACATAAAACTGTTTTATTTTAACACAACTTTGAAATTTTGTATAGGCTGAGTTGTTGAAAGGACGAATTAATTTTAAGAATATATAGGTACAACAACAATTATTTAATCTAAAGTATTCAAACAATTTATAGTAATGTAAGATAGTATCTCGATGTTTAAATTAAGAGCTGTAATCGGATTGGCTAACACACCATTAACACCGGAAATCAACAAAACAGATTATAAATACACGATGGCTGACTATCTGATGAGGTGTCAAGAAGTAGGTTCTTTATGAGATTAATTTCAAAGTCACCAATTAATTAATTTGTAAAACCGAACCAGTAATAGATATCACGTTTTAATCTTCCTGATAAATGTACGAGATAACGCAGTAATTAATCCAATATATATTTTTGTAAATTTTTTTTTCGTCCATTAACTCCGACCCCATTATATCATTACCCAATGACCGAAATCACAAGCAATTAAACAATTTTATGATAAGTAGCGAAAATGTTAACCACTATCCTAGTCGGTAAATAGGTAAATTTAATATGGTTACACCTGCCCGCGGTCACGATTTGACTGACCTCCAAAATTTAGGTCGAACTGAAGGAGATCCGAGATAAGCCGCATAGACAAAATATTACCCTGAAGCTACCATTTACTTCGCTAATAATACCACGTCTTGGTATATTATTACAATATCGTAAGGGATCTATTGTCTTATGAACAATGATCACGAGTAGAGAGAAAAGTTTAAACAAGTTAATACAGTAGGTATTCCTAAGTAGAGGTTCATCAAATTTTGATAAAAACGTAAGACCACCAGTGGAGCTATTATTATAAGACACTCGAACACCCAAAGTAACAGAAAGAAATACAAAAATTGTTAAATCTAATCACGTTAAAAGTGATTTTAACACAACACAATAAACAGAAAATAAACTACAAGTTACACAACTAAGAGTAAATAATGTCACCAAATGTGATCCGAGTTATATCAGAGTTAATAATTCAGTTCCCGAAATGAGAGGCAAAAACCGTCTGATGGGTTTTTAATTTATTTGGGACGCGTTGTCGGGACAGCGTGATGACGTAAAAAAGAGTAAAAGATGGCGATTAACGGTTGTTTTGTAGACGAAGGACAAAAAACTCCGAAACACGTCTGGGAGAACAAATTTTTAAAAGAGTTACGGAACAGACAAAACCTGTCAGTAACGCGTATTCATTGATAGAACGATGTTATGAAAAGTTTAGAAAAAGCGTTGAAAATCGGTAAAATATTTAAAACTAGTTTCAGCCCGCCGCTTCGCCAACGTATGATTGAGTTTGATCAAAAAGATATTGGATTAGATCTTCAACATTTAATTGAAGTTTAGGTCTTTTTTGTATACGTTATATAAAATTTTATTGAAATCGATTCTGTGTTACAACTATAAAAACATATCAGACAGACAGGTAGTTACTTTCGCATTTATTAGTATGGATCGTTGTACGAAAACGTTTCATGGCTGAGAATGCAGTTATACCGATAAAGAAAAGTCGCTTAATAAAATTGAATGTGGAAGAAAAAAATATATCAGCATTTTATGGTTCAGTATTTTGTAAACACGAACTATAAAAACCTCTTATCGAAAATGGTATAGCAATTAAACAGTTGCCGTCCCGGCGTGGACTTGAAATAAACACATTAATTTTTTTCTTAAATCTGATTCCATCCTCGTGACTCCTTATCTAGTCGCTGTCGACATTCGACGGTCGATATCGATAACCCCGCTTCCGCGAAGGGCGACCCTAGATAACACACGATAACGTTGTAAATAGATAAACTCGCTTTTTCCTAATTTTATGAATGAATGAAGATCATGATCATGTATGAATGTTCGAATAAAGTTGTTAGATGACGAAACAGTTTATAAGGCGCTTGTGATCAATTAATAATATCGACGGTTGCTAGGGTATTTGATCTAAGCGCCAATTTTTTGGCATATATATTTATATACATATTTGTATAGAGAAGAATTAACTGATTCCGAATATGTATATAAATCAATATGTCAAAAAATGGCGCTTAGACCAAATAGCCTTTCGACCATCGATATAATTATGTATGTGCATTTTATGCAACAAGTGTATAAAGTAATTAATTATTATATACAATAAACAATTCGATAATTAATTATCTTATTGAGTATTATGATGTCTACAGGTGTCTAAAAGATCATTATTTTCCTGATAACATATGACATTCTTGTATGGAAGAAATGCGCACATTACATGTCACGAGTCTTAAAAATATACAATATCTCAATATTTTACCGCTAATGGTTTTTTAATTTTCGCAATTTTCCCGCAATTACAACACTTAACTTCCTTCATACAAGGATACAAAAATTACGAATGCAATCATATGGCGCCACTCGTACCGCATAAAACTGACAATAAAATATAAATATGTAGGTATAACATAAAATTCTTGGAATAGAGTCGCGGATACAAAAACAGGAAAAATTTTAATATAGAATGCGAAAAACGCTCAATGGATAATATTTAATTAACCATTGATTATTCGAATTGTCCAAATGCAACTAAGTAAACGTAGTAAATTCTATATTCCCATGAAAGTAGGTGTTCTTCTGTGATAAGAAAGATCCTAGACCCAAGGTTTTATTTGAAGGACCAAATGTCGAATAAGACAAAGTTAACGTAAGATTTCAACAACAAAGTCGACTTTAAATTAAAGTCATTTCATTAGTACAGTAAATAAATACCAGAATAAGTTATCAAAGTACAAGAATTAGTGGACATGAACATTCATTTGGCAACGGAAACGTTGGAAACGAATAATTCAGTTATCAGTAACACCATGTATAAGTCAAATTGCATATTACAAAGGAATAACGCCTAGACATAAACAATGACGTATTGCATTATTTATAGGCTAAATATTTAATGCAACGCGGACAAGATTAGGGTCTTGCTAAACTGGAGTGTCGCAAGGACTTATTTTAGGACCGGTCACTACTTGGTCCCTAGTCGTACTTGTAATTCAATTTTCTGTCTATTGTTTTAAGTGATAATTCTTTTCAATTTTGTAGAGATCACGTAATTTAAGAACGAAGTATGAAATAATATATATTTTTATTATTATAATTAATTATTTATTTATAATTGCACTACCCCATACTGTTTTCCAAACACAATCATCTAACCCAAGGTAGTCTGGAAGAAATGGCTATGAGCCATAAGACCGCCTTTTGTTTCGCCACTAGGTTAATAACTCTAAGTATATTGTATGTGTATGTTTTATAATTGTGTGGTGTGCAATAAAGTGTTAAATAAATAAATAAAATTTTAATCTCTTATCAGGTTTTGCAACTGCAAAAACTTATGAAAAGATTAATAGTATCGCAAAACAATATGAAATATGGAGGTTAAAAAAAGATGCAACTCAAAACAAAGAAGCTAAGGTACTCGAAATAAATGGGTTACCAAAATATTATTATAATTTTAAAATTAATGATATACCAAAACCTGCACCACCGTACTTAAAGCGACATAAATCACACAAATGAAGTAGCAAATACCATAATGAATATTAATTTTGCAAAATTAATCGCGTGATCGTCTAACAAAACAGAATGATCCATTTCGGCAATGATTAATAGAATGGAGACGGCTGAATGGGTCCATGGCGCTCATAACGATTTGATAAAAATATCAATGACACGCTAACATACCAAATTGGGATTTCTCATTGAGGAAACTTCGCATGGGACCATTTTTTTTACATTTTATTGCTTCGGAGTACCGAGACAAGAATCCCATTCAGACTTGAATTAGTCATTAATATTATGTAGATAGTAATAATATGAGTCACTTCTGACTCTTTTGAGATTACACGGAAAACTAATCATATGGAATAATAAAATTAGTTGAATGACGACAAATACCATACATGTACTAATGTATCAGTAGATGGATTAGATATAAATAAATCTTAACCGTTTTCTATGGTAGTCGTATTATTTAAATGTGAAAACATTTAATCTACAAACGCGAAACTTTATTGCGAAACGGGCTATTTTGTGGAAGCATTTCGTTTTCATTAATTTATTAATTATATTTTTTCACCAATTAGATATCTAGATTTAGAGCTCTATCTAATATAGGTATCAATATCTTACTACCTAACTTCAAAACAAACAGCAATTATTGAATTAACTTCATATTAGACAATTATAATTTTAGAGGATAAAATCTAATTAACATTATTTGAATTTTTCACTCACTCGGCACACCATGTCAAGAGTACGAGCAATTTACACCAATAACGAAAACCGGGATCAAGACTTCCGCAACGTCATAAAGATGTCAATTTTGATCAAACATAATTGAGGTTAAAGGAATGCCGACCCTGAACTTAGCTGAGCCGCGTAACATATCTGTTAGAAACATCGTCAGGTCTGACATAATGTACTAGATACGAATTAATTACTCATTGATGAGAATCATGTGTTATCGTGACTAAGACCGCAGACACGCCGTTTCGGCCACATGCTTAATTTTACAGCGTTACATCGGTATTCTTATTACATGAAGGAAGTTATCAAATGCTTTAGATAAATCATTGAAGTATTTTAAGAAGAATAAGATGAATGCTAAGAGTTTTATTATTAGTTTCCTAAAATTTATAACCAATTTTATTCCCTTGTATTGTATTTTTCCTTAAGTCCTTTCTAAGCAAGCAATTAGAATACGAGCCTGTATAATTCTAGAAATTTTGTGGTGACTCACTGGGTGAGTGGCATTTATATCTGATTTATATTCTGATTTAAATAGAAAGTAAAAGACTTTTAATGATATTGAAACGAAAAATAATCTAATTAAAATGATCTAGTCGTGAATATATCTATCTAGTCGTACATAAGTAGAAGGATATTAGACCATACTAGACTTGTTACATCGTTGATATAGTACATAAAACTATATAACTGAATAGTATATAAAACTAGGTTATTACGCTACGTACACTATGTTTGTTGTTCCAACGGTTTTATTTATAGGACAGCGTACAAGCAATAAATCACGCGAAAAACGAATCAACGGATGTACCAACATACTTCTGATTGTTTTGTAAAGGTATAATCTTGGGAGTGAGCTAGCAATTACAGTAGACGATGTTGAAAGCTATACGAATCCAGTTTCCGAAGGCAAGAATATTAACAATATCTCTTAAGCGCAGATGTTTCGTCTCGCTAAACGAGTTTGGTGGGTTTCCAGAAGGCTGGTATTCAGTGAAGTTGGTCAAGGTCAACGCATCTATGAGATAATCCATAGGTTTTTCTATTTCCTAGACTACTTTTAACTAATGAATGTTGACCTCGAAATTTAAATTATTCATAGAGAAATTGCAACATTCATCATTTCGTAAACCAGTTTAAGATACTCGTATATTTCTGCTCTATTGTATAAATATACATTCTTATATTCGCATGTATTATATATTTTATTTCTCCTTACGAAAGTAATGGGTAAACACACAAATGATTTTCTGGAATATTTACATTTCCAGAAGAAAGAATGAGAAAAGGAGTGGAACAGGAAGTAAGTTCATATCTTTCTATGTAAAGATTAACCTTCTAATTATTATTATCTAACTCACGACACGCTGCTAAATAATCATCTTTATGATAATTTTCTTAAAGTAATATTCCATCTATTCCTACCATATTTACAAGTCGTTGTGTTTATTGTAGATGCTCAAGTTTATGTGTTTCATAGTGAATGAGTTTAATCAGGAACAAATGGCTTTATTGTATAATATCAGTGACGTGTGACGTTTGATAGGCAGAGCACTAACTGGATTCTGTGCTTACGGTCGCGGGTGTTTACCATGGTAGATTTATTCCTGCATTACTATTCCAGATTCGGGAACAATCCCCTAGTAAGTTTCTTGACTGGGAGATATTTATGATTGTTTTTTTTTTGTTGACGCAGGGTAAATCTTCATAGATACCCGACTCCTGGGAGGGAGGTCGGGTTATGTCTCCTTCTGGACCATGACGTCTCACAGAAGTTGACTATGGCATAATGCCGATACCCTGCGTAGAATCGCCGCCGCCGACACGACTGCTCGCAGGGAGAGATTTCGCCCGATTTCCTGGACCTGCCTTTCCACGGTCCACGCGGGAAACGCCTTTTATCATTTAGCTTAGTTGCAGTTCTTTTAAAAATAACTGGACTAAATAATTTACTTATTATCTACTCTTAATAATAGGTTTGATGTCGCCCTTACATTATAAAATATACTTACACAAATATTTATATGAATAGGTACCTACTACCTACCAAGTTCTTTCAAGATGGTGAGTACACAGATTTTTAGATTTGTTTCTACTATCTACAAAGGAAAACTAATCTAACTTACATTTTGGCTAGCAACATGACCTTTCCGCAGACTTC
This sequence comes from Junonia grisea, assembly GCA_018235645.1. Lineage (NCBI taxonomy): Eukaryota > Metazoa > Arthropoda > Insecta > Lepidoptera > Nymphalidae > Junonia > Junonia grisea. The sequence continues at coordinate 35 of DVXP01001036.1, read as the reverse complement.
AGCGCAATAAGATTCCACCAGAAAAACGGATACAC
>DVXP01001035.1:0-16493 GCA_018235645.1 Junonia grisea | reverse complement strand
ATTGATGGTCGGAACTCTTTCGCGCTAATGCGTCGATTAGCAAGCCTATTCATAGTAGTTCGACCTTATAATGGACTGCAAAGAGGGAGCATAAGAAGAAATACGTTTAAACATAGCATCATACGAACATTGCTAAATATAAAAGAGCTTCGCAGTTTGAAACATTGTTAAATTATAATTACTTTACTAGTTATTTGCCGTCACTTTGCATACGTATATTTTGCAAACGTATCTACCCTTTTAGTATGTAGATAATTTTAAATTTCAAGGTTTTTAACCGAAGATATCGACATTAGTTACTCTGTCGTGGTACTCTTTTATACGTATGTATAATGTGGCGTAGTTTTTACCCGCATTTGTACTCTACCACTCACCGCAGTAGGGTATAATTTATAAAACTAGACATTCCTGACACTAGATTGCATTCGAGTAAATGGATTCTTCTACATATTTATTTAAATTACACTAATGTTAATGAAGACAATACTAAATATTAAAATAAAATTAATGTTGCTAATATACTCGTAATACAATGAAGAATAGAAGTTAAGCAACATTTGCAAACCGGTTATTACTTTGACATCACATAAAGATAAAATACCAATATGTTTTAAATGTTCAACTGTATAACATTGAATGAAATTTGTTTCGATGTAGTTATTTCTTCATTCTCTCTCAAGCAAATGTCTCGACAACGACAACTTATCAAGATTAAGCTACTTACTATATCCGTTCATTTACTATCAATTTGTAATTTTACAAGATTTAATCTATATTTAGTTAGTAACAGATCGTTTGTAAGTATATTTACGTTCTCATGCAACAATATCGCAATCCTAAGTAACTCTACCCAATAAATAAAGGGCAATTTCTTTGAGCAACAAAATTAAATCTCGTAGAAAATCACACGGCTTTCATGAATAAAAGATGCGTTCAAGGAAAAGGTTGTACGCAGATGAGACTGTGTTTTAGCTTCTGAAATCGTGAATGAATAATTTAGGATACCGCCGCGTCGTTACTGGATGAGATTTTATGTAATTTTAAATAATAATGTTGGTTTTTTTGTTTATTTTATATTAGAAGGTATCACAATTTATTACAATGGGAATCATCTTTATTGTTATTGTTGATGCTAAATAATTGACTTTTTTCTGTCCATATGCTCTGGGAGAGTTAAATGATAATGTTATTTTTTATTTATTTTATAGTTTCATGTATTCCAATTACAATGGGAATCATCTTTATTGTTATTGTTGATGTATAATAATTGACTTTATTTTTTGTCCAAACGTCCTCTGGGAGAGGGTTATGTCTACGAATATCTCTGTCATCGGCTGTAGTTAAGGGCCTGGTGGAATTTAGCATGTGACATATTATTAGTTGCATTTTGTTTCAATGGGTGGAAAAGGTATTTTAGAAAAGTGGACTTTTAGTTTATTTTTACAGTAATACAATAAATCAGGTCCTGCTCCATATGTGCTTATTAAAAGAGAATTGTCTTCTTTGAAATCATGTTTTGCGCATTACGTAATTTGGTTGTATGTTTTGCAGAACAAGTATTGCTAATGCGAGTGTTTTGAATTTAAAACGTTTCCAAGGTTTGCTGTAACACAAGGTTGAAGATCGATGTAGTATGGATTTAGAATTAGGAATGATCTCATTCAATAGCAATAAATGAAATGCTAGGTATTGTTTAGGAATAGGTGCGCATTGAGCAGCCGCAGATGATAAGTAGGTACAGACTATAATAATAAAGTGCGGATAGCGTAAACATTAACTACTCGTACATGAATATATTTTAATAACGAACAATCTGACTTGTGGTCTTTAATTTTCTTAAGGTACCGTTGAATACCAGTTACCCTACGTTTTTTATTTTTCATTTTGAACTTTAATCTTGCGACAGTAGTCTTATAAAGATGTCGGATTGTGTAAATGGGACACTACAACTTATTTGATTGTTTATTTGGAGACGATCGCGAGACAAGGGACCACCCATTTGAGATATCTATCGCAAGGTGTCGGTGTCACGGTGTCAATGCATGCACTATCGTCTGCGATGTCGCCATAAATATAATTCGACGTTTAGACAATAGGCATCGCACCGCCCCTTCACTCAGATCTACCGATAAAGCCTTGTCTTGTGTATTCAAAGCCTTTTGAATAAGACAAACCTTTTCTACCGTTGTAATAGGATATTATGTTGTTGGCGATTCTAATAAGGTTTAAATCACGAAAGACAACGGTCTTATTTGAGTTACCGTTTTAACGCCGGAAATATTTGCGTGGACAATAAATTATGTTGATACTTAATTAACATTAACAATGATGAAGAAATATTATTAAAGCAATAAAATATATTATGTTAGAAATATAATATATTTATCAAGATAAATAATCATGAAGTTATTCCAAACAAAATAAAAACACAATTTTAATATAACACCTTTTTGTTTCGTGTCTAAACAATATTTTGTTAAAATAAATTTGGAATAATTAAAAGTTTTTTGTTATTATTAATTCACGTATTCGCTATGGATTGATGGAAGTGTGATTAAAATAAATTGCTTTTGACTGTAAACGGCCATCAAAGATACCGCGATGTCTGGTTAGGTTTGAGATAGATGATTGGCTCGGAATCGCGAGCCTTTCTCACGATGCCCGGTGCGATATCGAGTCCTATGCATACTCCAATCTGAGAATTCTAAGAACGCTGGCTGACATTTATACTTACTATACACACACGACATATTTTTAGGACTACGTAGTCCTAAAACATGTTGTTTTTTAATGTTTCGACACTATAAAATATGTAGAGCTCTGATTTCATTAAAGGTTGTACGTATATTTATAAAACTATTAAACTTAATAATACCACCCAATAACATTTTCTTTTACGTTTTCGAAAGTCTTATTGATTATAACCCTATGAGACAATACCGATTTGGTGAGCATACAAACGCCTGAATTAACTTTGTGCTAGTTTGGATTATTGTTTCTCCTTCACGCCTAGCTTTGTTTTCTTAGGACCCGCCGTCCTTGGAATTTTTTGATATAGAGTTAATACGAGGAATTGTAAAAAAACTGTAGATATAGTGGTGTCAAATGTTGACTAGGAAATTATGCTCTAATATTATTTTAAAAGAAAACTATAAGTGACTCCATTTGACACTACGATTTGGCCTTCAATTAATGGACCCCATCGTAGAACGACCAAAGGTTAGGCGGATGAGCATATTTGGATTAAGTAAATGGCTCGTCGGTTTTCTGGATCAGTGATTCGGAGTAACCGGTATTTGTATCCAACAAAGCTAATCACAATAGTAATTTAGCTTTACATTGCATTTAAACACATTTGCAGATGTAAACATTTATTTGCATAGGTTTCATATTTCTTTTACGCTACATTATCTAATACATGTAATAAAACCACTCGAAGGAAGCCGCAGATAAAAGGGAGTTATTAATAATTTTCTGTTTACTCATTGAAGTGTTTCTAATGTCTGCAACTTTTCATTCTGTAGAATTAAGCAAAATTAAACAAGTAAAGTATGATCGATTCATAAGAAACAGATGGCGTGGAAATGTTATGCTCAGAATTATTTACGTTAAAGCATAAATCTTTCTCTACAAATACTTGGAAGTCCAGCTTCAGCTGATGTAATATTTTTTAAATACATTTTATATTAAGTATTTACGAGTTTACTCATTTTTTTTAAGTTCTTTAGTATTATTAAATAATATACTGTTATAGTTGTATGCATTCGTATACGTTTTATCTCTTAAAGAAATCAAACCATCAATGAAAAAGTTAGTAACAGATTTCTTTGTATGACTTGCATCTATAAAACAAACTATCCTACTTATGTCATAAAAGAGATAGTGCTGGTGATTGACAAAGTAATTTTATTCTAATTGATTAGATTGATAAGTCTACACTCATTAGAAGATCAAACATACATTATAAAAATTTAGTGAAAGCATTACAGTTCATTAACCGTTGCGCTAAAAATGAACGGACATTCTGAAGGGCTCAGAACGAAATTAATCTTAGGAGATAAATGATTGGCACGCACGAACTGGCCCTTAGCAGAGAGACAGGTGTCGTGATAGATTACTGGGTTACTAATGTGATCAGTTATTCATATATTAATTTACACATTAGTATCGTAATTTATGCAAATCATTGTAACAAGTAGACTCGTATTTAAACATTTACCCACAATTTATTTTAATGAATAAAAGCTTTTCAAAAGCGTCTATTTTTACTAATACTTTTGTACGATACAGTATCAAGTTTACAAGTATTAAATTTCATAACAGACTGTTAACGTTTCTATTTAAGTACAACACACATATTTTTCAATAAGTTTACCATCTGCTGCAACACGTCAGCGGTTGCGTGTGTAAAGCTGTAAACTGCAATCAGTCTGCAGACGATAAAGCCGAGATTAATTTCTTTAGCATATAGATCACAGTTGATTTCGTAATCCGGGAAGACTGTATTTTAGAGTGCAGTGGAAGCCGATTGCTCACCTCCGCCGGTGCGGTTTGTTTACGGAAGTAGCATCGCTCGCGCTCGGCCTCGTCGCTTATTCCAAACTTATGAATGAACTGTCGCGTAATTACGTAATAAGTAGTACATAGTATGAGCATTTTCTTTGCCAATTGCATAAGTATTTTGTTTTATATTTTGTTCTTTCATAGAAATGGTTTTTAACAAACAATTAAGAACGAAGAAACGAGTTAATTAAAAACGGTGGCTTGACTTATGTTTTGGAGAAATATTGTAATATTTCTATTATAATTTTTAGCAGATAGTATACCTCATCAATTAATTAATTAAATACTATTACAAATCAAACACAATGCTGTGTTGCTAAATACACTTTCATTCATTGTTTTTTCAATGTGCAGTTCATTATTACAAACATGTGCAAGTAAATCAGACCGCGATTAATGAATAAAAATAAAAGTGTTGGTAGCGCGGCTGCATTCCCGGCCCCGACTCGATTGGATTCGTTCGATTATGCCAATTACAGATTTCGTTCTTGAATTATAATGTTACTGCTTTTAATGAATTATGAACCGTGTATTCGGAACGAATGACTTTTTAATGTGATTTTTTGCGATAGGTCTATCACGAATGGATTGAAACGACTCTACGTCTTCTACGTTGTTATGCTCGTGATAATATACGATGTTTACTTTTATGGCGTTTATTTTTAGATCTCATTGATGACGAATAAATAGTAGGCTTATCATTGTATTGATTACAAAGAAGATGCAGTGTAATAAAATAGTTGAAACTATCTGCGGTATCATTATATCAGGCGCAGTGAGTGCGAGATGCGCGTTGCCTAGTAACGCGGCGTCGGGCTGGCGTCGAGACGCTGTGCGGCGCCAGTGCCTCCCCGGAGCCGAGCGCTGCGTCTCACTCACGCTGCATCCCGTAGAAAATACGATAATAACTACACCGCGATGTAGTTCACCTTATACACCTTCAACTAAAATAAGTGTTAATAAATGAGCATTTTTATAAGTGATCAATTTATAGTGATAATGTGCTGTGAATAAAAAATGTTTTATTTTGTTTAAATATACTAAATTTTACGGGCTAACGTACTAAAATATTATATAATATTAAAATAAACTTATTAAGGTATGTCTTATTACAATTTCAAGATAGACAAGATAAAGACAACGCGATAGAGATTCATTTTACACGATTAGATAAGACGTTCTTGATTGCACTGAAAATTATTATCTAATGGCCTTTAAAAGTCATTATTATTAATACCATTTTCAGTATCCTGATAACTGGATTATATCTATCACATTATTTTATTATTTTCATTATTCTTTTCAATTTTAAATATAACTACCTACAATCATATCCACTACAAAGTTATAAAATATGATCATAGTATAAAGCAATCTAAATTTCATAGTGCCATAAAACCTCAATACTTTTAATAATAACGAAATGAAAAATCAGCTAAAAGCTTTACTCGAAATGAAAGGAAAGAATAATGTATGTATGAATACCGCCGTACGATTACACCATACATGTGACGATCTTTTATTTAGATGAGCCTCACCCCATAGGTTATTCACCCCCTCTATTAGGCACGCGTTTGTGGGGAAGGTCAGGGTTATGACGGAAACTAAAATTAACCGTTCCTTTTACTTAACAACACTGTTTTCAATTCTTTCTAAGTAATTAACAAGCGCACACCTTTTTGGATGCTCATTTATTTAAATTATGTGTCTAAAAATGTCTAAATGGCTTAATATAAAAAGTTGATTAATCATTTTTATTTTTTGCTACTATTTTTTGTATTCTCCTGTATAAGCTAGTACATAAATATCCATTGTAAAGGATAATTTGGCAAGGTGTAGTTGTCACGTGTGGGATGCCGCAGTGCAGGAGCGCATGCCCCCCGGCGACCCTGAACATTGTCTGCTTCGAACGAATCAACAACTTACTGTCCTTTGACAAGATTTCCACCTAGGATATTCAGACATTACGGCAATATTTTATTTCTCTAAATAATGCCCTTTAATCTAGCAAAATGTCCTACTGAACTAAAACATAGCAAAAAAATAATAATCGGATACCAATAAATATACCTAATTAAACATCAGATTAATTATAAAAATCGCCAAAATTATTTACCTACACTACTAGTTTAAAGACAACAAAAAATATTCATAATTAACAATATGAATAGCCCAAAAACCATGAAAGTAAAATCGGAAGTAACTTGATGTGAGAATGCGACCGCGAGTGCCCAACGCTGGCGAGGCGGAGGCGGCGCGCGCGCTACATCGCCTCGCCTTCGCGCTGTGGCGGGCCGCCTTTTACCTGCAGCGGGGACCCACGAGGAACCCTCGAGCTATTGGCAAACAACAGAAGAAATCCATGGTGTGTATTCCTTTGAAAGCCGAAACTAAAAATTGTATGGTAAACGACTAAATGTTAGTTTGTATGTCTACATCTATCTACCCTGTAGAGCTCTATAAACTGGCATTAGTGGTACTGTTAGTATGTTTTTAAACACTTTTATTTCTTTGTTTATATAGATTAAACATTCATTAACAAAACTACTATTGTTATTTATAACATTATTATATTATACCAAATAGCAGAATAAATCTTGATTGATGTGAAATGCTATGCAAAACGAAAAAAGTGTAAGTGTCGGTGCCGGCGTGGCGCAGCGCGTTCCTCTGCGATCCGCTCGTTGATTAGATAATGCCAATTGCAAAGGATTTTCCACTTCGAGATATGCATCGGATTTAACTGCTTGCATTTCATTTGCATGTATTTCGTATGAAAATTTTCCACGTTGGCTCTTGCTGTGACAGAGATAAATATTACGTAATTTCAGCTTGCTGAAAGATTTTCTCATACCAGTGTATAAATTCTCTATAGAGGCCACAATCTTTCGATCTATGAGATAGCAAAAAATTTTGTTTATAAATGTTTAATAAACGCACTATCATTAAACTTTTTTAAATTATATTTTTACATATAGGTATTTACTTTAATATTTAAATAACATAGGAATTTAAGATTCAAAATCGTGTGACGCCAGTCACGGGGGGGTAACATTAATGTAACTAACAGCGGAACATCATAATTAATACGGGACCCTCGGTAAAAGCTGCAGTAATCACTTAGGCCACACCTTTCTTGATGCCATCATTTATCAGCAACACTAAGCGTTATCCCTACGTGCTATCATATTAACGCTTGACCTTAAAAGAACTTAAAAATCATTTTTCCTATTAGGTATTCATACGATATAACTATGATTAATTATTACTTTAAGCAATTTTGATACGTATCTTTTAACGTCTGAAATTACGACCTCAATTTCCATTTTATATAAACAAAGTATATCGTAATTTTATCATAATTAGAGTTTATTTAGCGACTTATATAAAGATAAAAGCAAAAACTATAAATCATTGTGACCTCCACATAAACCCTCGTAAAAACATAAGGAAACTTAAATTGAGAACGACATTATTATATCGTTTTTATCAACTTTAGACATTGACATTGAAAATTAAATAAATTATTAAGTCAATTGTCTGGCAACATTTTGTTTTAATTCTATAAGCATTAATTATTTTTAATTGTTTGTATTTTGTAAGTCATAATTAAGTTTCTGTTTTGTAATTGCACTGCCTTGTCTTGTCATGAGTTCAATGTTTGTATTTTTAATTTAAGCAAAACTTTTTTTTATTGTTTTAGACTCGAGCGGTCAGTGCCCCAGCGCCGTCAGCCACATCGGTTTTTGCGAGGGAACATGTACGTATAAAAAATATTATAGTTTGTTAGGCATTTGCTGATTTTCTTTTGTGTAGCTTAAAATACGTAATACAAAATAAACACCGTATGTTTAAAATACGGTGTTATACTGTTTAATATTAATAAAAGATCTATTTACTTCCCTTCTCTAAATGCTAAGTTATAAGTTGTAAAATTGATTAAAAGAAGAATTAAATAGGAATTAACATTCCATGTCTCGTAATTTCGCAAGAAAATGCAATTTAAAATACAGGTATAAAAGGAACTTGCTGTATTTTTGCTCTTAGTTCGCGTTGTAATTATCTCTACATATTTTACTTATTTACTATAAGCACTACAAGATAAAATAGGGAAATAATATAACAATACCTTCCATCTTTTTTTGTTATTTAATTATGATAAAATGTTTACAGTAGAATGTTTTGATAATAAATATTATGTTCCTTTACTTATTTTCCAAAGAATACATAACTTTACTATTCCATATTACACAGTTGCTCTAAATAATAAATAATAATCCGCTTAGCTTGTAGTCGTTGAAATAAGCCATTCTCTGAGCGAAATAATCGGATTAACTGCATTACGAATAATTGTAAAACGCAATGCATTTGCTCTGCGCCTACGCACGGTTTGTGTCACTTTCACAGAATTATGTCGCGCCTACGACTTGCGTGTTTGATCTCACATAAACATTCTTGAGTTAATCATGGCTTTTCCCTGGTGGCTGTTCTATACATTGAGTGGGTTATGATCCTCTTATATTCTTTTTTAATAGGTCAACCCACGACATAGTAAAGTAAACGAAATAAAAATGTATATCCTATTGTTGTCTTTAAAGGTTTCAAGTTTTAAATATAAAGATACGTTGAAGCATATGGGCATTGTTTTATTATCCCTATAACTCTTATTGTTAGTTTAAATTGAATGGAAATCACTAAAACATTTTTTTTTTAATCTGTAGGTTGGATTAAATATCCCATATGTACTCCATATGAGTAATACGGACATATTAAAATCTAAAGACAATTATAAGCATGCTATTGAAATCTAATATAGTTTTTTGTTTATATTTCCAGGGAGGTATTCGCTCAGTGAGCTACCCAGGGCCGGGCGCGGCGGGCTCGCGCCTCGACCTGTGCTATGTGGCGGAGCGTATGCTGGCCCTACACCTGCCGGACCGAGACGCCCAGGCGGAGGCGCAGGCCGCTCACATGCTGAACAACAAACATGGCGAACATTACATGGTTAGTATAAGATACCTGAAATAATATTGACAAAAACATCTGACTTTGAAAAATATTTTTTGCTAGGTTTTTGTTAAAGAAAAGTACTAACATTAAATATGAAATCTAAAAAATCTTAAACATGAAATATGGTTGAAATCGCGGGATGCGGATAGTAAAACATACTTTGAAAACTTTTCGCTGAATAGGTACAGAATTTGGATGTTATTGTTTGCGTCAGGTTTTTGTTTTGTGGTTTTAAATTCAATGACTCACTCATTATCTTGTGTTTAATTTCTGTTATCAATTCTTAAATAAACGTTGCAAGGAAAACAGCACGTCTCTGAAATAATCTTAAAATACTTATTATAAGGTTAGCAATAACAGCGCTTTTAACTAATTCGTCATAACTTATTTTATTTTATGACCTGTAAATAACTATCTAATAAGTTACACATTTTATACCAATAATAATTATAATAATAGTAGATTCTTTCTTACCTTTATTAATAAAAGTTCTTTAAAAACATAGTATCTAATTTATAAATATATGATTTAATTTCAGGTATTCGAAGTGAGCGGCAGCGATGACGGGCGTACGGCCCGCAGCGTGTTCGGGCGCGCGCGCTCGCTGGGCTGGGCGGGGGATCTGGCGCCGCCGCTCGAGCGCCTCTGCGCAGCATGCAAACACATCGAGAGCTGGCTCGCGGCGCATCCGAAGAACGTCGCGATATTACTTGCTTGGTGAGTAGACATCTCAAAAAATGTTAGGGTAGGATGGTATACCATTTAGGTCTAATTTTAAAGGATAAAAACTACACCTATTAAAAACCTTTTTAATCACATTTACATTTGATTTTTTTTGATTTTTTTCACTATTTGGAATATTAGCAAATCGATGTCTGAAATCGTGTGTAGATGTATACATCTCTGATGTCTGAATTCTTGTGTACATTTGTTATAGCTCACACTACAGTGCAATTAAAATACGACCAATTTGAAAATACATATAAAGGATAAAATATATCTTGTATCTAATGTCAAAACTATGTTACCTACATACCTACATCTATAAACTAACGTATCAAAATCTACATTGACTTGCTGACATATCTTTTAACATAGCACTTAGCGTAATAAAGTAGATCTTTATTACGCTAAGTCGTATGTAGAGAAAGATAAGTTGACAAAATTGTTATAAAAACCAATTCATTTCTTTATAGGGGTAACCGTGAGCGTCTAGGTGTGCTGGTGGCCGCGTACATGCACTACTCGGCGATATGCGGCGCGCCCGAGCACGCGCTCGACCGGTACGCGATGCGGCGCTACCTCGACGACAGGGTGCCCGTCTTCCAGCTACCTTCGAACAAACGGTAAACTAAATCTATTATTTTCTATATTATTATATATATTCTGTGTGTAAGGCAAAATAATATACCCGCTACATTATAGACAAAAAACCCAAACCACTACTGACCAATTAGGTAACAATATGCTCTAAATAAACATTTTACCAATGTTGCGCGTAAAAGCTTGTAACATCATTAAACTAAAACATTGTTCATACAGCGCTGATACCACAATACTTAAAGATTTCCAAACGTATAAAAAGAGTTAAGCTAGCTCCTCATCAGTATTCTGCTCTGCTCCACTCGCCGTTCACCTAATGAGGCGGTGCGAGAGTCACTTATAAGTTATAACGTGGAATATGTGCAGCTGCAAATATTCCTAACAGAGCATTGTATGCTATGAAAGCCAAGTGTATTGAAATGAGCGAACTTCTCATTTATGCCATCCTAATATGAACATAGTGCTCCGGTTGCTGAATTCCAAGAAATTTCTTGTTTAAGAAGCGATGTGCACATTATTATAATACGTACCTACACTAAGAATAGTATACGTGAATAAATTAATATGTTTTGTAGGTACTATACTATATTCTTGTTTCCTGTAATATTTATATATGTATATGTAAATATGTATACGATGGGTTGAGCACCGCCCGCATGACAATCATTTGAGTACTACTTGCAATATTTGATTTTCGAAAACGATTTCAACCAATTGAATAATATCCTAACGTCTTAATTATAATTTCCTTAATTCATTAATAGGACCAAAGAAATAGCAAGTTGATTGAAAATATCAGTTATGGTTAACGTATAATTGAATAGGTGTTTTTAGAGTATATTAATAGTTTCTTGCTACTGGGATAATATTTGTGATTTACAATATGTGTATAAAATAATATCGATACCGTGATATCGATAGCTGAAATAAATTTTATAAAAAAAAAACATAGAAATGAGAAAATAGCTTAATTCGAACACTTATGAAATGTGTAATTAAATGGTATGATATTCTCGAAGTTATAGAAGCTATTTATATTTATCAAGAGGTATGATCTCCAAGTCATGATGGAAAAAGTCGCCTGTTAAAGTGATGTCATGATAACATCTGAGAGTTGACAGAAATTCCGAGCTCCGTCCATTTATTTCACCTCGCAGATTATAGACAAGACAATGACCTGTCAACCGACCATCACAAACCGACAAACTCTTTATTATAACAAGAAGAAGCTCCTAATAAAGTTACCTCGGAAATTGTGACCAGATTATTTAGTCATATTTTAACACGTCTAGCTAATTTTTTTCTCGTAGTAATTAGTTCTAATATCTTTGTTATAGATACATAGACACATTCGCCGGATTGTTAGCTGGTCAGATCCGAGTGAACGCGGCGCCGCTGCAGCTGACGCACGTGAGCGTGGCCGGCTCGCTGGCGGCGCCCACCACACCCACCATCGCCTTCCTGAAGATATACGAGAACTACACCTGCGTTTATACATCAGGTAGGTGTCATAATTAATTTGTTTATTTTTCAATATAAGATGAAAAATCATATCAATCATAGTATCTTATTACTAGCAGACAGTTTTAATTATGTTATGTATTTTGTTAAAGCTGAAATTGTATAGCAAAACTTGTTTCATCTTGAATAGAGGATCAGAATTAATTCAAGATTGATTTGATTGGTCAAGTCTATCTATCTTAAAATCTATGTATTTTAATGAATGTGAAATATTTATTTGTAAATATATCGCTTTAAACATTTTACTTAACGCTTCCGAATACTTATTGGTTTTTAACATTGGGGTACGATATACACCTACTAAAATATTAGAAGAAAAGAAGTATAACTTATTTTTAAAGTTATTCCATGAATCACTTCACTCAGAATGTATAACGAAAAGCCGCACCTTCCCCCAGGGTTGTACATGGTGAACGGTGGCGGCTGGACCGTGGGCGTGGGTCGGCTGGCCCTGCGCGGCGACGTGCTGGTGCGCGCGTACCGGCGGCCGGCGCACGCGCACGCACACGCGCACCAGCGACACCTGGTCTTCGCCTGTCAGTTCCACACCTGCGCTGTCGCCGACCACACCCTATCTTTCACTAAGCAACAACTTGACCACGCTGTGCACGGTAATTCATTGGCACATGCCCTTCCTGCTTTTTAGAGAATGTACTATAATAATTAATTAATTACCGACCAAATACACTAATACGCACTCCTTTTGTATATCACGTATAATTGTAATCCTTTATTGCAAGTTTTTATAGGGTACAGAAATGCTCTTATTACATAGTAAGTCAATTTCACTAAAACTGCATTTTAGTAAAATGTTCCTAAGATAAATGGAACGTTTTTCAATTACATAAAAAAAGTTTCAGCATTTCAACGTTCAATATCCTCCTTGTAGATATAAAATTTGTCATCCTATAACCATGTAAATTGTATATAGTCAGTTTACAACTCCGCAGTTGAGGAGCGAGATGAATTAAGCTCCTTAACTTTCTTAATGGAAAGAGGCCTATGCCCAACAGTGGGGCATTTTACAGGCCGTTACTTTACTACTATCAGTTCCAACTGTGTAACAGCTACTCACATCCCTCTATCGTCCCCAGACCCGTCGTTCCCAAGCGACGGAGCAGTGGAGTTAGTATTCGCGCGCGGCGGCTCCGGCGGTGCGACACCAGCGCCAACCCCCGCGGCTCCCCTCCGCGCCGCGCCTGATGCCCTCGCACGAGCTGATTCCCTGGAGCACCTGCGACCCCTCTCCACCATCACTGACGATGACCCGGGTAAGTTCTAAGACTAATATTATAAAGAGAAAAGATTTGTTTGTTTGTTTGAAATGAATAGGCTCTAAAGTAACCGATTCGAAAAATTATTTTACTGTTGAAGCTACCTATGTTATCTCTGGTGAAAATAGGCCACACAAATTTTTAAAAAAAGTTAGGAATACCCGTACGAACCCGAGGCGATTCGCTATTTGAACAAACATAAAAGCTTCACACTCAACAGCCCCCAGTAGGATCATTGAAGTTTGTGTCGGCAAACATCTATATGGCCAAAACAGATGTCTGTCAGTAGCGGGGATCGAAATCAGGACCGTTAGCGCTTTAGTCAGTTGCAGTGACCACTGCGCCAAGAGTCGTCATTATCTGTAATGATTCTTTATAATTATATGTGTTTACACCAATATGTGCATAAAATAAAAAACTAATTAAAATTCGGGTCAAAATATAATGTACCTAAGTATGAAAATAACATTAGCATTGTTCTGTTTTTGTTAGCTATAAAATCGCAATGGGTATCAAGTGTTTTAGGCCTCTAATTTTTTTTTCATTTCATATTTCTTATGTTGATTTATTATTATATTTTTTGTCAATAAATAGAAAAATACATAATTGTTATACATGAAAAAATTGGCGTTACGAATGTAGCACATTTTGAAACATCGAAATAAATATGGTAAAAATATTCAGCGAGTTTTGAAATTACATACTTTTAATAATTTATATAAAGGGCATTTTACAAAATGTCGAAAAGTCGTTGTATGATGAACTTCGACATTTGACTGAAGTTTACTTTTTACGACAAAAACTCGGGTCCGCGGTAGTTAAGTTTTATTAGCTTCACATCCGTTATTCGCTGTTTATTTTGGTTGGAGTCTGTGTCATTGAACGTAGAGCATTACGAGGGCCACATGTGGGCAATGATACTAAGCCTGACATAACACATATATTTAACTCGCGAGTAGCGTAATAGCTTGACGAGAAATGTTTATATTGTATCTGTCGCTGTTTAAAATAATTTATTTAAAACAAAATTTTCCATAGGTAGGTACCTATAATGAAATATTTCTATAAAAAATATATTAATTTCAATATATTATACGAGTAACGTTTTATTATTATGTATAATTTTTTATTTTAGAACACAATTTATAAAATAAGTAAATAAATAAAATTAACGGGAATCAATTATAAATTAATTATTTCAAAATAACTATATTACATATAAATTATCTCGTCAAAGATAGCTTAAACAAAATCAAATATCAAATGCATTACTCATACACCCTATACCTACTGCAATGTCCCACATTTGTATCAACGGAAATTTGTGCCGATATATCATTATTAGTTGACAAAGCTGTTAGCGGTAGCAGCGTTGCAGGTGCGAAGCTATTTTAGTGTGTGTCCGCCGCCCGCCGCCCGCCCAGTCTCACGCCGGCTCTTGCCGGAACACTATCAGTGTCACTACGGCTTTTATCAGTGGTTATACCTTATAAATGTTATAACATAAAATAATATCGAAAATGTAATACGATAAAACTATTCATTTACATACAATACATCGACATGGGCATCACTCGATCAGCTGATTAAAAGTTTCATTACTTGTTTTTTCCAATAGGGTAAGTAAATCTTACAATTTAATATCATTGTTTTGTGTAATTGCCAGTTGATGTAGCTATAGTTATCAATTATCTTAATAAAAATAGCGACTTCAAATGAATTCCCAAACAATTGTTAGTGGCACATTATGTCAAAAATAAACGAGCAGAACTGGCGTAAGAGTTGAAAGACGTAACGAAATTAGTTACATTATACAATGGTTACATTCAATGGTCTTGGCTATGGTGAGCGGGTTTTATTATGTGAGTGTTCGATCCGACGGTCGTGCTGTCACGGAGGCGGCGCGGACGCATAATTGACCACCGTGGCGGATAGCTGATGGATGCCCATTCATCCATCCCACCACAGCTTTCCTCCCTCTTAACCCGAGTCAAATTATGCTTAATCACTCATAATCAATTACCTTGCCTAAATTAGATAAGTCAATTATCATTAAGTGCATTTTCCTTAAACACATGTGTAATCATAATGAGGGATTATAAATTTTGTTAATTAAGGAAATTGGTTTATTAAGGAA
The DNA here is from genome assembly GCA_018235645.1 of Junonia grisea. NCBI lineage: Eukaryota > Metazoa > Arthropoda > Insecta > Lepidoptera > Nymphalidae > Junonia > Junonia grisea. The sequence goes on along the minus strand of DVXP01001035.1, from coordinate 665 downwards.
AGCAATGGAACAGTAAAGTAAAGTTTTGTAAAATGTAACAAATAGGTATATTTTAGTTACTTCATATTTTAAAGCATGCGTTGTAAATGTTAAGTATCCGATATAATATCTTATTTACTTCATAACAAAACATTCTTCTCTGAAAGTTGTAGGTAGGTATGTACCTATACATTTTTTATGCCACTATACATAGATTGTTCAACTAGAGACCTGTATGGTTTAATTTATCCCAATGGTTGAATTACAGAGATGCAGACGCGTTTTGCATTATAATTATCTTTGTGAGTATCATCTTAAGATCGCATGATGTAGTTTTCCTTAATATATTAATCTAACTATACATTAAGTTACAAAAATGATACATCCAAATTACTTAATATACATAATATACGCACATATATAAAATTGTTTCTGTCATGATTAGTAGAGTAGAGTAGGTAAGCCTCAGACGATTTTTCGAGATCAAACTATTATCTCGAAAAATACCCTGAGGATTTATTTGGAAAATATGGAAAATCTTTCAAACATATACCTACTATCGCTGGTATTTAAAGCTGCAAATAAAACTATGTACATTATTGCCACTGTAAATACTTAGTCTGGCCATAAATACTGTTACACTTAATTATAAAAAAATATTACATTTGAATTTCGAATCTGTCATT
>DVXP01001034.1:0-16502 GCA_018235645.1 Junonia grisea | reverse complement strand
TCAGTAACCTGTCAAAACTTAGGCTAGAATAAAGCAGACCCTGGCTAAGTCCGGGAAATATGCTAGGAAGAAGATTTGATTTACTATGCGTATATATGCTTATAATACGTGTTTATGAAAACCAGATCGTAACTCACCAAGCAATACGAATGTTATCAGAAAAAAAAACTAACAAAAAGTTTTCTTTTTAAAATCCAAAATAAAATAACTATGTTTAGATTACGGCTTGTTAATTGAAACATATTTGAACCTTTCTTTTCAACGTGTGGTTAAAGCGGTTAAGTTAACCGCGGACCGCAAAGGGTGAGAAGGCTGCGGTCACAGACAGACAAATGAGTGGAACATTAGCACTGTTGTGAACACGAATCTTGTGGTGAGGTGTTTTGTTTTGTTCGTTGGTGGTTTGCTTAAATAATCATGTCATTTTTTATTTGTAAGTACGAGTATTAAAATTGTAATTTAATTGAAGCAGTTTATAATGTTTTTAAACATTTTTAATGTGTTTTATGAATAGTGTTCTTCTTCCTAGCATTTTTCCCGGACTTAGCCAGGGTCTACTTTGTTCTAGCCTAAGTTTTGGCAGGTTACTGATTTTTACGCAGAGCGATTGCCATCTGACCTCCGCAACCCAAAGGGCAAGCCAATAACTATTTAGACCAGAATATTACCTACTATGAGTAACGATCGTTATCTGGTGTTTTTTATGACAACCGGGACAGACGGCTTTACGTGCTCTCCGAGGCACGGTGGGCAGACCCACAAAGACCAGACCTAGAAACGAATGTTTATATAAATACAAACATCCGCTCCGAGCGGGATTCGAAACTACGACCGCCAGCGTTAATAGCTCATTCAGCACTACACCAGAGCGGTTGTTGCATGAGTCTAGTATTTAGCGATATATTTTGTATCATAAATATATAGAAGTGAGTTATTTTTTTTATTTTGACCTCAATTATAGAGACAAAATAAGAAAAATATCATAAAAAATAAGCATACTAAAATTCTTACTTTCCTATGAATAGAATCAATAGATTTTTTTCGAAAAGTGTATTGATGCTTGATTTTAAATAAAAAAAAATGTAAATCAATTGTTACTCTAAATTGTAAACTCTATACATAGTAACGCGGTAAAATTTATCACATATCCCGTATATTTCAGAGTTTTCCCACGAGGGCGCGTATTCTATAAGGATGGAAAAACGGCAACCAACATGTCCGCCCACTAAATTTGTCCTATCAACTGGCCCCGGGCTAGCAGAGATCTAACTAATAAAATTTCCCTTAGATGTATTCGTATTTCTTAACAGCTATTCTTATCCTTTTCTTGTAGTAAGATTAATTTCTACCAAAATCTCATTCTATCTTAAATCAGACAGATCGATTGTCACCTGATATTCACGACAAATCATAACAGCTTAAAACAACAGTAATTACTCCTTCAAAATTAACGGTGGCTAATGCATATAATTCTGTCTTGAACAGTTTGTATAGTAAATGCCAAGAGGCCAACTTGTGTTCAAAACCAATATTAATACAGAAACAAATCTCTATCCTAAGCATAAGGAAACAATAAGCACTTCTGCATTACCTACTACTAGTACGAACGATGATATCGACCGGCCTTAATTATCCTATAACTATCACTGTCGAACTATTAGTTTTGTCAGATTCTCAAATCAACTGACAAAAATGTACCAAATCGATAGCAAAAATCTCAGTAAGATTAGGCCCATAAACATATTAAGTAGGTATCTATAAACGACAATAGTGTTATTCAGAATAAGTTGGTAATTTATACAAGAGTCAGGCAAGGTCGCGGGGTTGGCAGCGCATCGGAATGTCAAGGGCCGTCCGAATGCCACTGGAATCTCTAATGCCAATTGATAGTTCCTACACTTCCTACTATTTTGTTTATTGCCATGATTCACTTGGTTGTATGTGCTCAAAAGTTTCATAGTATCTACAGTTGTATATGTATATGTAGCATTGCCGTGATTCACTTAGTTGTATGTGCCCAAAAGTACTAATACTACAGTTGTATCTGTTGGATTGGTACTTGTTATTCTGAAACTAGATATAGTTGTAATTGGCTGAAAAGTTTCTTCTTTTTATATATTAGACAGTCTTAGCCTTGCATTAAGGCTAAATCGTACTGTTAATTTTGCCTAGTTATCGCTCTGCGATAACTTCGTTCATAGACTAGCTTTCTACACACATTAAAAATCAAGAAATTAACAGTTTCTAGCAGTATTAAACAATCAATCACTGTTAAGTAATAATTACGCAAAAGAGCAAAGAACCTCCATCCATTCCTTCAAACTGTCGCATTATTAACAATATACACTCACAGAAAATAATAAAAGATACTCGAAATGTCCAGGGAAGTGTTTCGGATCCTTAAAAACAAATGGGCGTCCACGGGCGGTCATCTGTCTTACTTGCAAGTATTTTCCATACGACTGGTGTTGTACCGCCTCGGATGTCGCCCGGCCCGCCCTAAGTAGGGCCATTAGACTGGATATTGTACTGTCGGTCAGTAATAATATTCGGCAGTATAGTAAAGATTAATTATCAGGAAAAATATTTATTGCTGGGTAGACGATGCTTTAGTGAGTTTAGTGTATGAAAAATGGAGTAATTATTGGACAGCAAAACAATATTGGGTAGTAAACCTTACAATAAAACTAATATGATTATTCTATTTTCGGTATTAACCCATTCGTCAATTATATCTATCTATCTATACTATCCATTTTTATTTACCAACTATCTTTTATTTAACTGCAGCTCTTACTTTATTAGCCATATAATTTACGAACTACCAGTCCTACAAGGAGAACAGTCCTCACATTTATTTTACATTTAAAACATATTATATATTTCCGATTGCATGATTTTTTTCTGATTTCTGTTTCACACATTAAGTTCATATGGCATCGTCCTTTTATATATAAAGCATTTGTAACACTCATGTTCTAAATCTTAACCCGCCACCTCTCGTCCTCTGGACTCCCGTAGGGCAGGTCACCGCGACCGGACACCAACATTTTATTCCTCTTATCCGATTTATCCGTGATTTAGAAGGATCCGATTGTGGGAAACAATTACGTGTGGGAAAGTAGTCTATCATTCCTGAGGTCTTCTGGGAAACATCGGTTTCCTTATTGATGTATAGATGACAATTGTTTTACGATGACACTTGTAGATTTCTATCTGAAATTGTCTGATGGACAGAATTTTGGCTAACTGGGTTTATCAAGTACGAATAGTAGTTCGATTAGGGTTATTAGATAGGATAGTAATACACAAATGTGTCATTTAAATCGTTGCATATAAATCTTCCAGAACTTAATTCGATGTAAAAAGTAGTACCTATAGGATGACGTGAAAAGGATAATTACCTACATATAAATATTTCAAGACAACATCAGTACAGACCTACAGATACACGAAAAGTTAAAATAGGTATGTATATGAAGTATGTACGAGCATACTCTATTAAAATGCCATAATTTTCTTACAACTAAATTCCACTTCCACGTCAAAAGGTAATTTAACAATAGGTTGGCGCAGTGAGCACAGTCACTGATTTCGGTACTCACGGTCGTGAGTTCGATCTCTACTCTATATAGGATGTTTACTGTCGTCTGAATATCTGAATTTATGTTTGTATTTAGAGATTCTAGACCTTCTTCCCCAAAAGTATGCCATAATCCTAATAGTAACCGTTAAGTCTGACTAAATAAGCAAAAAAAAATTAAATATATCGGTCATTAATCAAACTCCGGTACAGTTAAATATTATTCGTAACAAAGTTTTTTACTATACAGCGGTGACCGGTAGCACATGCGTTACAAAAACAGACGTTGATTGACAGCAAGACCAGATAACGCGAAGCTATTTTATTGTTATAACAATATTGTAGTTAGGAACGTTATCTGACGAAGTGGAATTATCCAGCTATGATCTCACGTTGAAATTAGTTCTCTGTTATTTATAAATAACTACCATTCGCTCGCGGTTTCGTCCGCGTTGTAGGCATGTGGTTATACTGTATGAATGTTGCTTTGACAAATAAGCTAAGTTATTATAGAGTTTCATCAAAATATCTTCGGGAATAATTGCTTCAATGAGTAATCTATCTGTATATCCTCACAAACTTTCACGTTTGAATTTTTATTCACATTCTGTTCTTGGTCTTATTTCAGGTTTTGTCTTTTATGCCCTACGATATCCTGGGCTACAGAGAGTAAATGCATAGGGATAGTTTAGGCTATACATAGATAACATGATCGAACCTATAACCGTTAATATTGCAGACATTTTTATCAATGTCCACTGTGACATGAATACTTGGAAAACTTAGTTTAAAACTAACAAAACTATACAAAAATAAAAAACAAATTTCAAAATTCTCAAATTCAATCTAACACACAAACGCGCACAAACGCACACACACACACACAAACAATGACAGTAGGTCAAGAAAAAAGGTACCAGGATAGCATAACCGACATGGTACATCGATGCGTGGGCCGGTGTCGCGTGACTCAACCACTAACAATGGCCATTGTGACGGAAGAGCCGCCATATTGTTTTACCGACTTTCTACTAACCTTTACTGATTGTGAAAAACTTCTGACACACCGCGCGTGCTCCTGCGCGTAGGCTGACGGTGATGATAGAAAGATAGAGCGAATTGATGCAGTAATTTTATACTCATGAGCCAAAATCTGAATAGTGTCACAATTATTATAATGTATTTGCGGCCAAATTCTAAATTTTGTCTATATTAAGCAATTAATTAAGCTTTACAGCGTTAATAATTAAGCTTTACAGCGTTCGTGGTCACGGGTAGACTGAGGTGACATTTGTCTATTTGTAGTATGAATGAAATATTATTTACAAACTACCGCCAACGATTTCTTAGTTGATATCTTGAGTAACGATCCGGTTGCACGCAGAAGGCACTAACTATATCTTTAGGTTTTGCAGTCTGTTGGATTTGGGATTTTAAATTTTTAGTAAGTGGATCCCAGGTGTTAGAAAGTCTCCAACCATCTTCCCTATTGAAGTTCGGATGTTTTTGAGTTTCAATAGCCTCCTGCCAATAGGCAAAATATTTAAAAATTGAAATTTTATTAGTGGTATCAAGTACATATTTTCATGTATATTGTATAAGCATACTTCAATTACATTTATTCTTATGGATCAGTAATTCCATATCCAATTTACTACCTACATCCCATCCACTACAAGTCTCAGAGTATGACAGAGTGTCACAAGACAAGTCTCGTGTCCTCGTTCGATTCAGTAGGAGGTGCCGTGTCTGCAATGTCTTGTACTGATAGGCTTTACAATATAATTATGCTGGTGACCCAGACGAGAATTATTCAATACAAGAATTATAATGTCATTAATTTTTAGACTAGTGTCATCTAAAGTCAAATACTTTTGCGTCATTACTGCCTACTAATTAAACACATATAGACTAGTATCGCTAAACTAGTATTGCCTACTGTCGGATATTTTTCGTTTCATTGTCCTTTGCTCAATAATCGTAGACTTGATATTTGCAATGTGCCTTCTGCTGGTGCTGGTTAAGCCTACTGCTGGTAGAACCTGGTTAAAACCAACTGTCTAAAAGTCATAGATTGACCGACTTAGCAGGGATTAGGAACCTTACAGTAATTTAGGAACCTAGGAATCTTACAGTAATTTACAGAAAACTTTATATAACTGTTTAATGAGAAAACCGAGAGAACCCTGCATTCATTCCCTTACGTCTTATACTCTTTCATCACCATCACCATCTTTGAACCGGCTTGTCCGATACTGCTAATCATCGTAAGTGGCGATGAATGTTTAAGTACGGGTAAAAATATCCCAAACTCTATGAACAAGTCAGACACAGATTCATTCGAAAAGTGTTAAATTTTCTTCATCAGTACCAGCCAATCGCAGTACACTGACGGACGTATGTCTTCGTAAGTTTGCGTCAAACATTCTGGTCCTCCCCAACCGTCATCCAGCCCGCTCAGGCAACCGCGCGTATGTCGTCAGCTCGGCCGGAGGGCATCCTTTCTGCATCAATGGACACTGGTCCCATTGTTAGTGTCCCTAGTGTAAATTTTCCTCCCGTACAAAAACTATACACACGATTATGTACAAATGACATGAACAATACCTTTATCAAAACAATGTCACAAAAGTTAAAACAACAGGTAAAATTATCCTTCATTTGGATCAAATAATAGCCAGAAATAACATCGATCGAATCCATCGGAATAGTTGTTTTCGGACGGGCGGAGTTGGAATATTATTATATGCGTAGGTAAATTCAGGTGAGGGTTATGCATAGTCATGATCCTGTGTTTACTCTCTATCCGACAGATCGAGAATTATCGATGTGATTCTACTAATTGATATCTATGTAGCTAAGTGTGGCTCATCACTTAATTAACCAATGTTTAATTTAGAGAGCATGTTGTTGTTTGATGATTACATTCTTGAATAGAAGAAGGAAAAGATAATTTTAAAACTAAAAGCCTGATTGACCGTGAAATTATCTACAAAGGAAAAAGTAAAAAAAATACCTTACCTTTCGCCATTTTGAATTTTTGTTAACATCATTACTAACGTAGTCTATGGTATCGTATAAGCATCGGGGAAGAAAGTATCTTTTATTTTTTAAAAATTGATTAAACTGTTGAGACTACAGGATGTAAGATAAACAAAAACGTATCTACATAGGTAATTTTTTCTTACTATTTATTTATTTGAATGAAATAAAACATCTTATGCCTTTCATATGAGAATTTAAACAATTATTTTTTTCTTCTTAACAGATGACCACAATTGTTTTGTCAACATTGGTGTGAAAAAGAAATAAGCCGATAATTAATAGTTTAATAACAACTATATTTTATGTATATTAGAAAACATTCTAACCTACATTTGAAATTAATAACTTGTTTAGCCAAGCATCTCGGTATTTAATAGCAAGTCGCTGAATGCCTAGACAGGACTTCGAATAAGGTGAGCCTGTTCGCTCGTGACGGCCTTCGCACTGCAGTTCCTAGATTAATATTACATAAAAAACATAGTGTATATAAAATTCACGTATATGGTTCGTTTAGTTACATATTAATAGGATAATATAATATTTTTAAAAACTGTAGATTAAAACTGTGACTAGCACAGAAAGCGTAATAGGTACATATAGCTGCGTTTCTTATATCTTATAAGTAACAGTATGTATACCCATTGCTGGGTATAGGCCTCTTCTCCTATGAAGAAGGTTAAGGGGCTTAATCCACCACGCTGGTCCACTGTGGCTTGGTGGATACACATGTGTCAGAATGTCTTTCATTACCTGCAGATTTCCTCACGATATTTTTCTTCAGCAGCGTGAACGAAGGGCCTTACTTCCCTCTCCAGTTTCTTACTTCATGCGCTTTTCTTATTTATTTTTAAACTAACAATAAATTTATAGTAGCAAATGTTTACATTCGGTGCATTTGAGTAAACTCAGTTACTTTTAGAATATTGCACATGTTAACATAGTTAATCTAGAATATCGAATCGTCACCGAATCGACAGTCCTCATCTACATAGCGAATATTGTGGAACAAAAATAGACAACCGTCTAGACAAGCGATTGGTAATATAAACCAAAAACTGCAGCAAATCTGAAAACCATGTAGCATTATTCTGAAATGCAAAATTCGTCACAGTAATGCTGACAGGCATCGAAGGTTTCAATTAATATCGACCCCCGATGACATGTTAGAAGGTTTTTCGAGTAAAACATTTTCATATGTATGATCTTTGCTATTATCGGACAATATTTACATATTGTCGTTACATTTATAATAATCGCTTTGGGATAAATATATCTCAATTGTTTCATCGAAATATTTTTTGGATGATTTAATTTTTATTCCGTTTTCGGAGTTGGGATGCATGCTAAATTGTTGATTGAAAAAAATTCTTATGAAATCAATAGAAATATCAATTTTGATGATGGCTGAATACTCAAAATGAATTAGGCATAAAAAGATAGTACAACATTACATTATCACAACTAGTGGGTAACTTTCTTAAAACAACTTCATTTTACAAAAACATAAAAGAGATTTCCAGAGACATAATTCTATTGTCATGTCGTAAATATTAAATTGATACAAAAATATTCTCACGTCCTTTTTTCGTAGATTGATTTTCTAGCTACAGATTTACATGTCCATTACCTCTACCTGCATGTAGTAATATCGACAGTGCCACGGGCAATTTCTAACAATTAACCAGTAAGAAAACAGATGTACAATTACACGGATATGTTAATCAGTAAACTGACATTATCGCAAAAACTATACGGGCTTAAAAGCTTAAGCAAGTTATGCAATTTTACACAGATGTTTCTCTGATACGGGTCTTAAGAATTCCAAGCTGATGGTGGCCAGCACCCCACGTCCTTAAAACGGCAATTTTAAAATACTCTTAATAGATCTCTATATCTTTATTAGGAAGGGTTAGCATTGCGCAATAAACGAAATGAAATAGTTAACCCTGCAGCGGTCTTCACACTCAGTTTAATTTAGTTAACTGTGCCGATGCGCCCCGAGCGGTGCAAGGGTTAAGCGTAGAGATGGGTTTTAATGCTCGATAAATGTTTGAAATCTGACGGTCTGTTGGTATCTTGGAATGTTCTTTGATTGGGTGATAATTTGTAGTTGGTTGAAGCTCAATGAAATCCTCGTGACTAATGAAATGAATATCAATTTTGCATTAATATAATATCAAGCATTAAGATTTTAAGTAATAAAACCCTGATAGTTTCAATTCTTAGTTATGTATACGATAGTGGGTAATTGTCCTAAATCTAACAAGAATATTTGTCTGATAAGAATAAAAAGTCAAAGTAGTGACATCTTTTATTGACACATTATAAATATTCACTAACCTTTAGCCCCTTCAAGGTTATGTCTTTTGATAAGAAAATATTGTAAAAATTAATGTTTTTTTTGTGCATTTTATCGAATAAAATAATCAATTACATTTATCGACACAGCACATCACTACGGCGACGTTTTCATCGCCGGCTAATTTACATCGAGTCGCTGCACCCTCTCTGTTTTAAAAGCTTATAATCGCGCGATGAAGTTGCCGGTGATTAATAGACTAACTCCAACATTTCCCGACATTTCCCGACATGGTCCGACATCGCTCAACATCGTCCGACATCGACATTTCGATCGAAATAATTGTGTAAAATGTCATCGCGTCGACGATAATTATAAATTGGGGTTTCTAATTTGACCAATTCTCTGCGGCTTTACTGAATTTGAAATATTTATCGGTAAAATAAGTACCTTTAATGAGTGAAAATAATATTTTTGTTTATTTTAAGAATTAAATATTGTAAGAATTGAATGATTGATCTTTAATAAATGACTAGATAAATATTTCGTTTTAATGATAATAGCAAGTAAACAGCTATGTAGTGGATAAATAATCACCGCTCACCATGGCTATTTGCATCATTGAAAGAGTAGCAATTGTTTTGATACCTTCAAAAAAAATAAAGAATATCACATAATAGAAAATATGGTGACGGCTTTCCCACTTACCATGAAACTTTCTGCCAGAGTGTAGTTCCTACTGCCCCTCTACAGCACGCACTTATTACGAGTACTCGTACCTTACTCTTACCTTTCATCGGGGTAGGCATTGCTTCAACGAAACACGATGTATTGGATATACTTATATTATACCATAAAATTAAAAAAATAACATTTTCTAGTCCTCAACTACATTTTTTTTTTCAATACATTTTTTGTTATCTAACCGCTTTCTTCATCCACCTTATATCCCAGTGGTTTTCAAAGTATGCAAATTCCCCCATTATATATTATCGAGCGTAATACCATTCTTTACGGAACCACTGATGGCTTGCAATTAAATTACGCAACAATAATCAGACTTTACCTTCCACTACACCTGCATTACTGGTTTCGAGTTAAATCGACTCCGTTTACACGATATCGAATATACTTACGAAAATTCTTACATAAGAAAAGTCTTAAAACAAAGAAAAAAATAAGTTATATTAAAATTTAAAGGAACAAAGGCAAGGCTTGATAATAATGTTAAATAGATTTGGAATAAAAACTAAATATGGTTCACTTTTACTTTAATGGTATTGTAATAGTTATTAAATATTAAATTCTAGTATTAACATTGCATTACTTTATTAAACATTGCCTCTTCGTTTAACGTAAAGGTTAAAAAATGATAAAATTTTGTTTCTTAATATATTTTTTGACTTAATATCATATAGCACGTATATTGTCTAATCTAACAAAATTTTTAATACATTTGAAGTAAAAACTAAAACAAAGACTCCGACTAAAACCACCCCGATCAATATAAACGGGATACACGCGAAGAACTAAATTATAATCATTCGATTGAACCGGCCCACCGTCACATCGACTAACTAACGATTACCGATATTAAATCGATTCCATAAATCGTTCGAAATAAATCACAGCCGATAAATCGAGTGAGCGATATTTCGCTACAGACTTCAGAGTGAGTAATAACGTAAAAGCCTACTTCGTAAACACGAGGATCAATCAACGATTACTTTATTTTATTTTTTAAGAATATTTTTAGTCGAATTTTTCGAAAAAATCTTTCTCAATTCGACAATTTTGTGTGTAAGTACTCGTATTATAAGGTAAAGGCACCTAATTCTGAGGTATTCGGAAAAACGGCTTAATTAATAAAATTTTAAGGCTTTTTTATTCCAGTAAGATCTTATTTCTTGATTATTATAGATTCTAGAATAAAAAAACTCATGTTTCATAGATAAAGACGTATATTTGAATACCACAGAATCCAGTGCCATTTTTCGAAATACCCTTGGGAATTACGGTACTTTAAGGAGAGTAAATTTAAGGAATACAGGCTTTAATATAAATGTCTGAGTGGACTGATGACATTTTTAATAACATATATAAAAAGTGCATTTCTGACATTACATACGAGCACGTCGAATTGATAACCTCCTTTTTTTGAAGTCCCTTAAAGAGACATGTCAATTCGTGGAACAGAATTCATATTCCACTGGTCGTAGATTTTTCTTAAAAATGTTTGTAAAGTTTTCGCTTCTCGTATTGACTTTATAATAAAAGATATTATTATAAAAGTCAATGTTAGATATTTAACTATTGTTGTTGTTTACTAGCATAGTAAATGTCGATTTAAATACCTTTCTAAAGAGACGTTTAGAATTATATACTTATCCTAAAATTACTGTACATGTTACCGCCTACAGATATGGAATTTATCGCTATTATATTATTCATAGTTTTAACATACAATACGCATGACTGGACATAACAAAATCCAATAACTTTTGTTGACATAATCACTGATATATTCGTGTCAGTTATATATGTATTTTACATGATAAAATAATACTTATTTGAGTTGCAGGAAAAATAAAAATTTAAAAGCTATGTAATATGCAATTTTTATTCCAGTTTGAAGCATTAGTATCCGTCGTTTTCCTACTAACATAGGATTTTACAGGGTCTGTTTATAACTTTAGTTTTTTTGTAATCCCCATAACAATTCGGGCAATCTGGTTACTATTTAATCTAAAAAAATTGGTCTAGAAACAGCAAGCATTTCAATTAAATAATCATTATACTCGTAGTTACGTTACCATCTTAACAATTTTTCGCACAAAATCAGCTAGACCTAATATCCGATCTAAACGTGGAACGAGAATCGTGACTTTTAAATAATATTCAATTACTATTTAATGTTGTTGTACCTTAATTAAATATCATACACAGTCTATGATATACATAAAAAAACAGTGTTCTCATAATTTTACTACACAGGGTCAATAAGATAACAGCCAGTACATATAATATGGAGGTAAAAAGTTTATATCAGCCGGGAACAGGGTATTGTTTAGCGGTCGCGTCCAAAAGTCAACACGCCGCCGCAATACAAAGGCATTTATTGTACGAATTTCACGCTTTGCGTAGGGTTAGATGTGGTGGGCTCGAGGATTTTGATACTTGTGTATTAATGTTAGAACGAATAAAGAATTATCGCTTATAGAATAGCGAAGTTAATGTTAAAAATTACACACAAAAAAATAAATGAAATAAAAATATAATATGGTTTATGCCGTATTTATATATTTTGGTCGATCAAAGAGACGGAAAATCTTAATGTATATTTTATTGTTTTCTTCAAAGATTGTGGACGATTTTGGTCTTTAAAGTCCTCTGAAAACCTGATACAATGATTTTGAACAGTTTGGAAACCGTTGTAATGTGTGATAAATTAAAGATTTTGCTTGTTTTAGAAAAGCAGTATTAGCAGAATCGTAGTTTTTGTTCGGTTGTAAAAAAACGATGTAAAAGTACAAATATGTAACCAAAATTATTATTTGCAAGTATTAAAACTAGTCTATCCCCCTACAATATCCCCGCGCGAATCGCGGTGCGATGCAAGTACTGAAGGGTTGCATCACCGTACCCCACACAATTTCGTCACGCGTGTCCCCATATCGGTTGGCTTACCCTACATGCCACAGACTAAAAAACTATCCTTCACCAATCAGACATACCATCAAAAAAGTAAAGATACTGGTAAGTAATTTCTACTCTGTGGTCCCATTCTCTGCTTTAAAATTCGCTCCCCTCCGTCACGCAGAGAATAAAAATTACTAATTTTTCTCCTCAACAATGGCCATTGATAACTATTTTCTAGTGTAAACAAATTGTTCCATTCTTGCAGTTTTGACGCGCATTGATAGCGGTTTTGTTTGTTATATTCCACGTTACAAAATGAAGGACTGTTTGATTTTTGGACGTCATGTAAATGTTTGCTTTGATTTTGCATAAGTTACATGACTTTATGCAAATATTTTTTTTTTTGATAATTTTAATTTAATTTCGGGTTACAAATTTATTTATGAATTAATAAAATACATAGTTAAGCTTTCCTTGCTGAGAAAATTATAATAGGTATGTATTCTGAGACGAGATGAACTTGAGAGTATCGGAAATAGCCATTTGACCTTTCACTAGACCTACTCATACCTGTCTAGTCTCTACACCTCTTATGTTAATTTTCATAATAACGTGATTAAGAAGATCTACAACAATGTCCATAACGCTTGTAGGTATTTGATATTCCAAGTATTTTATAAGTACTCCGTTAAAAACCAATAGTGTCCCTTTTTGTGGACTCTGTTGCACTTGGAAAATATTGTTAGAATTCAACTATACCCCCCTCCCCTACCCCCTGGTTTGATATCATGTTCTAACTACAGATCTCATTTAATTAATAAAGTTTTCTTTATTTTTAACTGTTTAGAAAACAATGATGTTCCTTCAGCATTCCATCACTAGTATCTAAATCTCATCATTTTGTATCGTCAGATTACAAACATTAGAAGAATCATAAATTACTCTAGAATTTTAGCCCTTATGTTCAACACAACAAGGGTGTCAATCTTGAGGGGAAATTTTAAAAGAGCAAATGTCATCCCTTTGTGTCTACATCGCCTCGTCAGCAAAATGTAGTGCTTGAGTGACGTTTTCGAAAATTGCTCGCTTGGCATGGTTCCTTGGCCATTATCTTTTGCATTTCTTCCGAGCAAAACTGACCTTTATTGTAAGGCAATAGGGTCCAATGTGGATGCAAAGATAAAGTGGCAGTGCACCGGAGTTTGCACACTTGACGTCGTGTGTCATGACACTGTGGAATCATTGAATCAGTGGGTTCTTATGCTCCGAAGGGCATTCAGATGGATAATATAAATATGATTTTTAATGGCTTTTGTGAGTTTGAATGATTGGGAGAATTCGTTTGAGCTTTACCAGCCACCAAAATCTGCGACATTCGCTGAATTTTGGTGAAATTTTAATTGTAAACAATTAATGTAATAAACATGAACATGTTAAATACAGCAACAACCAACAGTTAATAAGACAAAACAACAAGCGCGCCAATTCTAATAAGTAATATTTCGATATTAATTCAAGATATAATAATGAAAATAATGAGTAATACTTAACCAAATAATTATAATATGAAAATGTAAGTCAAAAATAAATTTCAAATCAACATTATGCGTTTCAACTGTTCCATGGTTACTCCAAATAGCGTTTAATAAGTTTATCCTATCTGGCAATATCAGTGCAATTTTTCAAACATAACATTTGTTCGTAATTAACTTTACGAATTTATTGAACACAAGAAAATCGAAAACTATGATTTATTTCGAGCGTATTAAGATGAATTATTAATCCAAGTACAATTGCAAACCACCTTTCCATTATCCCTAAAGGTCGTAACTCAAATTCTTTGTTACAGAAAATTCAACCTTATGACTTGACACCTAAGTTCCTATTTCCTTAGCGAGTGGTATGTACTTGTCACGTTGGTTCTGTGATGGTGGTAAGGTGGGGGCGATTGGTGGTGCGCCATATGTGGTCAATTTCCAGTGGC
Organism: Junonia grisea; assembly: GCA_018235645.1. Lineage (NCBI taxonomy): Eukaryota > Metazoa > Arthropoda > Insecta > Lepidoptera > Nymphalidae > Junonia > Junonia grisea. Next base: position 1,952 of record DVXP01001034.1, on the reverse strand, counting down.
TGTGCTCTCCTCGTGCTGAATTACCTCTAATCCAAGCCATTATGTCAACACTTTTATATAAATTTAACGAGATTAGCGAGTTTCACTTTGGGGGAGTTAGATTTTAAGTAACGTGGACGTTAACTTTATTGTGTGGTTTTCATTACATGCTTTTTCTATTCTATTTTGGTTAACCTGTTGAATTTTTTTTAATGGCATAGGGTGGCAAACGAGCTGACAGATCACCTGGTGGAAAGTGAATACTGTCGCCCATGGACATTTGCAACACCAAAGCAGCTACAAAATGCGTTGCCGGACTTTTAGGGGGTATGGATGGGGAATGAATGGAGAAGAGGTGGGGAATTGGGCCTCCGGTACCCTCAAAATGTATTTATATCAGTGAAGGTAAAATTTTAAGGACCTCACTGACATAACAAACGTAAAACATAGTAAAGGTTTCTTATATTAAGCTGTTTAGTGGCTTTGATTTATCCTCCTCTTCATACACAGAGCCCAATGTAGCCGTCAAAATCACAGCTTTAAAATTGATGATTAAGTTGAGTTACTACGCCAATAAAGTGATGATAATATTTGTTAAATATTATAACAGCTCTGTTTATTTTTTTTTTATATATCTCGAGATTAATATAGAACAGTTTTATTGTAGGACATAAAAGTATGAATGAAACTAAACTGAATTTCTTTAAAAAACAAAGCCTGAGAAGACATTTATAAAACCTAACCTATAACAACTGATAGTTATACGTATAGAAGAATAAAAATTTCAATTTCTTATAACAAATTGTTGTAATATATGTATACGTCATTTATATAATATCTATCGTTAGATAATACGTAATCAAAATAGGTATAGCTAATCCAATACGGCACACACCCTGTATAATTGCAGCGGTTGACAATAAAGGGTTAGATATTGACATTACGGGCCCCCCTGTTTGCGGTTATTGTTTTCTTGATTTCCAACCAAAATTAATTAATTTACTGAAATGGGGGTGGCAAGAAATAATACATAGTAACTTTTGATAGGACTTATACATAAAAAAGATGATAAAAAAATTTGGTTGCCTTTTTTGAGTCGAAACATCCTATTTAAATGTTATAAGCCTCTAAACATTTAAATGACTTAGGTATATGCTAAAGTTCATCTAACCGTCTACCTAAATTAGTTTATGTATAGGTATCATCACATGGTAAAGAAAAAAATAATGATCCGACACTTAAAAATATCTTAAATCATCTAAAAATATGACTTAATGAATATAGGAATTAATGTAATAGTAAAATATAAGTGATATATTAAATTTTAGCGCTAATTTAAGGCAACTTCATCCTTGCTAACCTGACTTTTGTAATTGCAACAATTATTTATGCACTTTAATTTTGTACAAGAAATTCACATCAGATTTTTCCATTCAAATATCATTTTGGAATCCTAACACGTGTATTGACTTGCTTGTTTTGCTCCATACGTTATATTTTGTGCGACTAACGAGTGACTGTTGATTAGAAGGCATTTTGAGAGCAATATTCTCTGATTCTGTGGTCTGTCATGATACCATTGGTATTGTTTGCTTGCAGTAAAACGTGTGGAATATTTTTTTTACAATATATTGCTATGAAATATTTTATATTTGGATTCTGTAACTGAGTATTTGCAGAGCTAGTATAAAGCAATATTTAAATTATTACAATGTTTGTTAACTAATATTCGTCGTAAAGCGACTATTCGAAAATAATAAACTTAAGTGACTATTTTATCATATTTTAACCTCCTACACCTATTATAAAACGTAAACGCAACACAGCCTGTACATATCCCACTGCTGGGCTTAGGCCTCTTCTCCTATTACGGTGAAGGTTATGGAGCTTAATCCCCCACGCTGCTCCACTGCGGATTGGTGGATATACATGTGTCAGAATTTCTTCCGACACATGCAGGTTTCCTCACGATG
>DVXP01001033.1:0-16502 GCA_018235645.1 Junonia grisea | reverse complement strand
ACCGGGAAAAACCAAAATGTGTACTAACAATGACAAACGAAATCTACGCGGGCGGAGCCGCGGGTAAAAGCTAGTTAGTAATATAATTTTAATATTTTTGCTTAGAGTCTGTGAAAGCCAAACTTTGTTGTTTCACAAAAGTTAAAAGTTTCACACAGCATGCTCCATCTACACCAGTATTTTTGCCAAGCATAAAATATTTTCAATTTCTTGCTTTCTCTAACTAAATGTTCCGTTGCAATTTGATAATTATGTTCCTATTACATTTTATATTATATTATTTTTATAATAAAAATAGCTTTATTAGAAGGTTTGAATTAAGTAAAAAAATATATAAATAAATATAATAACAGGCAATGTTTAAAACGACCTTAATACGACACCAATAAACATAGCAATGAATGAATTATTTGAATATATTTCTTTGAAATTCATCTCGCAATCAGAGACAAGCATTGAAAAAAAGCATTATCGGTATCAGTCCATTATGGATTGAAACAAATGATACAGCTTAATGCCTTTTAAGCGGTCGAGTCGTGAGTCGTCGCAGGAGTAATTAACCGCAACTGATTGTGCTCAATGACCGCCACGGACTCACGGACGTTTGACTTAGAAAAATCCATAATTATATAAGGCGTTAGAGTAACTAATGATTTAAATATCAGAAAGAGTTCAGGAGGAAAAAATAATAAGTACAACTGTTCATTGTAAATGTCTTTACTAGAAATAACAGTTGCGATAATTATTGCTTAGTAATTAAATACATTTTTAAATTCATTTCAAATATCTCTATCAGAACAAAATAAAATACGTTTAATTAAATAAAATGAATAGACATGGAAACGCACTACAAAATCTTTCGAGGATTGATGATATTAAAAGTTAAATCCTTGCCATTTATTTTGTAAATTGTTTGCTCTTTAGTGGTAATTGCCCGAAAAGCTTTTGGATGTAGTGACAAATTACGCGATAAGTACACTATACATTGAATTGTCGAATTTATTTACTCTGTCACTGCTAGCTTTAAGAAATTCGATACGCGAAATATAAAATTCACGCAACAACATAATAAGATTACCTTTGTAACTGTAAAGATTTAACTTTTTATTACCTTCATACAAATTAAATATTTACTTATATTTAACTTTTTACAATATTTAGCGTTCTTTTTAATAAAAGAACATAATATGGAATACTATATAAATTATCCGCCAGGAATAGGTCTATTAATTTATTTGAAGTTAAAACGTCTTACGTTAAATGATAGTAATTGCCGACGGCTTCACTTAAGTATATTTTCTATCGGAATGCGTTTACCCTGTTTTATTCTTATGTAAATAACTAACATATTTTAAGTTTCCAAGAAATACAGTTGTACTGTTATACAGTCTATCACGTGATACTATTTCATGATAAATATCTTTCATATGTAAGTATATGTGTGTATATAGAGAAATATAGATTTGCAGTGAACCAAAAAACATATCAGGTACTAAGTAATTATAAAAATAAATTAAACACAAGGAGACAAATATTTGAAAGTCATTTTTATTTTTCATTAATAAGTTAGGTATTAATATGTATGAATTATTAGGTGCCTAGCAGTGATTAAGTAAGAATAGAATTTACTTCGTAATTACAAGACACCCATGTGAAATTGAATTAGTTTGTTCGTTGATGCGTTTGTAATTCGCGTCCATGTTATGAAAAGCTATTACATTCTATTTCTTAAATAGTTAAATGTTGTTCCTATAGAACGTACCTACTCGTAATAATAAATTAAACCTTATTACACAAGATGTTAATCTTTGAAGGTAATATTTTGCGTACATGAATACATCAATGCAGTGACTGCATTTACGCTGCTCGTAACGATGACTATAATCAACATTACCGACTGATGCAAACATTCTGAATAAGCATTAGTTTCGCTTTTCTGGATTCAGAGAATGGTTGAGCCAATTTAAGCGCGTACCGCCTTCCACTTCCTCAAATACGTAATAGCTTTTGGTGCGCTGAGTCTGTAATGCTATTAGAGGAAATGATTTCTTTTATCGGCGAGCACGTCGCTAGAAGTCGGCGCAAGCGCAGCTGAGCTCGCAGCAAACAGCGACGTGGCGCGATGAACGTGTGCGATACCATTCATTAGGCGGCGGCGAACTACTCTCGCGTCAAATTAGTTGGAACCGCGTTTAATTAGACAGAGCCTCGGCGCAGGCGCTCGCGGCGCACCCGTCCCGCCCGTCCTACTGCGCCAATATACGACCGCGTCGCATCGCTTTATGTGAAACTTACACAACTCCAGCATCATTAGTGCAATCGAATGCAAAATTTTCTTAACACGTTTATCTTCAACTGCAGAAGCGATTAATAGATGCGCAAATTAACATTTTCTATGCTGAATACCTTGTATTTGAATTCCTGTTTAAATTATTACATCCTTCATGAATACAAAATAAACAGGATTCAGGAGGTAATAAAATTAAAATATAAAGAGTATCAAATGTCGATAAGTTTAATTACTATTTTGAGTTATAATCATTGTGTGTAGCTTTCGTTCCGTTACGTAAAATAGTTAATAGCGTTATCGTGGCATAAATATGCGGTGTTGTTAGTGGATGGCATTATTGAGTTTAATTAAGACAATGACTAGGTTCAGCTGCAGATCCGTTGCGCGGGCGCACGCGAGCGGCTCGCCCGGGCGCGTGACGAGGCGCGTGCTCGCGTCCAACGGGACACCCACCCGGTGTCATGTCAGAACGTCTATTAACTATTGACGCCGTATTCATCCAATAACATCGATACTGCATAAACAAAAGGTGCAAAATAGTAAAGGAAAAATTTACATTGATCGTGGTCGACAAATAGGTCGAATTTAGGAGTGAGCTTATAAAACAGACGACGAATATTTATTTTTTAGTAAATCGATGATGTAAGTAGAAATGTGGGGTTAATTTAAAGTTTACATAAAGAAATAGCGCTGCTTTTCAGTACGTAAGTTATCACTCGACATTTATCCTACATGCTGCAGCCAATTATATACTTGATGAAGTGTAATTGTAACGCCTCATCTGTCGTCAATTAATAAACCTATCACACGTCTAGCAGCCGACGATGTTAAGAAACTCGTTGGACCAGACTTCTTAATAGGAACGCATAAAGATATTAAATAATTAATATCTGAAAGTGCTTTTTCATAACATGTAATTTATTGTATTAGACGATTAACATTAACTAATTAATAATATATGTATCTATATATACCTATGTATATATTTATGTAAAGTTTCATAAATATAATTCAAAAATTTTAAAAACATTATAAAAGAGGTTAGAGTATAACTTACTTAGTCACAATATATAAGGAATATTATTCATCATTTATTCATGAGTAAACATCGTTACTATCTAATAACTGTTGATTGAAGTACATATTGCAAATACCTACGTCTAGAAAATGCATCCGTATTATGGGACAATTAGCGTAATTACGACAACGGTTTCAAGAGCAGGTGTAAAGTGCGACAGCAACTCATAATTCCTAGTAACGGACTTGGCTTAAGGCTGTACTAGGGAAGCGTGCTTGTAGGCTGCAAAATTACTGGTTCACTATAATCGATCTCTGTATAATTCTAAGCTACTTCACCTGACCATTTTAACGGCAATTGTTTATTGTGTAAGCGTATCTAGTTTGCGATGATGGAAGAACGCTGCGCTGTTTAATATCGACTTGTCTGTTTTTTGCCGCCCTGAAATGTGCAATTAGCAGATACCTTCATAACAAAAATAATAATCGTGGCATCTTTTATAATATTTATACAATTAATCACTCAATTAATTGGTTTCTCTTATATTGCTCATTAAGGTATCTTAGTACAAGTAATGGGTAATTTTTCAAATAAATAGCCAACTAAATCTGGGTTTAATTATTACTAGAACCTGTAATTCAAATAACTGCTAATGAGAAGGAAGTGTTGGGCGAAATAGGCATAGATTTGTTAGAAGGTGCGCCTGACGCTCACAAAGAGTTTATATTTGGAGATCTTTAATACGAACGGAATAGAGTTCAGAATACTGCAATTATTTTAATGTAACTGTATCCTAGAAACTCATAAAATAACACCAGACTGCAGCGCCGCTTTGTTCTTAGTATTGGCAAAATCTCGCTGCACATAAATTTGCGGGGTTACGTTGTGAAAGCCAATATTCTTTGTGGCGCTGAGCGAGGTCTATTTCTAACATTAAATAAATTACACCGATATTACAAGAACGAATCGGTAGAACTAGTTTTCGACGGACGTGTCTGTTCTCGATCACCGATTCGCCATCATTTTTGCGTTACCCAATTTGAAAAGCTATAAAAGCTTTTTTTTAATTTTTATAATTGAATCAAAAATTCATAAAGGAACACTAATTCTATTCTGAAACGAATTTTTATCACCATTTAGCTCTTTAGACTTCCTTTAGACTTTCGTTTCCATATTTTTTATTGAAATTGGTGTTATAAATGTCTTATTAAGTAATTAAAATATTAGCACAAATAAAGTTTGTTATTGAGATTTGTTATAAAAACGATTATTCATATAGCAGTTTTCAGTTTATCCTAATGAATTTTGTTTTTCTACGAGAAATGTTATTTCAGGTAAATCAGAAAGTCTTAACAAATGTACGAAAGCGAGTACGAGGTTAAATGGCATCCGTTTAATTAACACGGCCGCACTCGAACAAAGCTCATCATTAGAGGCACAATCGTGTATCTTATTTGTGTCGATAGCGCTATTCGTGTCAATGCTAATGAACACGCCAATCTTAAATCTCATAAAACTCTTAGATGGCTCAGCTTTACAACGACATTATTACTTTATGATCACCGTGCACAACTATGACTATCTCGCATCGACGCGGTCTGTTGTAACACGCCGAAACGCAACAGTAATATAACTAGTGTAACGAAATAGTTATAAAAAAAGAAAATGATAATAATCAACAAATATCGTCATTTTTACTAAATTTAGTACATACATACATACGTACTGCAGAGACTCTAAAAATTACTTAATTTTTAGAGTCTCTGCAGTACGTATGTATTTCGAACAGATCATTATTTTCCACAAGACTGCATTTTACTCCTATTCAAATGTAAAAACTATTCAAAAACGAATATCTTTTTTTTATTTTGCATAAAGTGAAAACAATATTATCTAAAAATATAATTGGCCACAACAACATTTTGTATCATAATTATTTTCCGTCAATTCAACTTGTTTATTGAATAATTCGCCCGGCGCATAAATAACATTCCCGCAGTGACCAGCCATATATTGTTGCGCGAATGCTCGGCAGTTTTACTTAATCTTAGCTACAAGTGCATCTAATGACGTAGAGATATTCTAAGAGTTAATTCGTTAGTCCAGCGATGTTTTGCTGAATAATGGTAATTCGATGCGCCTTGTAATAAACACTATTGATGCTGTAAACATCTTATAGAAACTACACTTAGATAGGGTAATTTCTAGTTGTACCTGTTTTTTATCACAATCGAAGTGCGTTTTTATTTAAATTGCTTAGTATGTTTAAGACCAGTTACAACGCGAGTATTTTACATCTAATGTTTTGTTAAAATATATAAAATATGTTTTATTTAAAAATATACGGCCTGCTAATACCTGATCGCTACCAAAGTGCTCTATCACAAACAAAAATATTAAGATACTTATTTAAAAACCGTGAAACGGTGAAAAGATTAAATCCTACAATTGCATAATGTACTCATAGTAAAATAAATATTTACATATCGCTCATCGCATCGTATTAGCAATGTTACGTAGCTTAATCGATGAGAAAATTAAAGAATTATAAAGAAAATCGTTAAAAGATACGTTTAGCTTGAATCAATTCATTTTATTATTTTTTATAATTATTATATCGAAATAAATTAAAGCTTTCCTTAATATGTATTGTTCATCAATCATATTTACGATAAAGGCGGCGTATCTTTGTACTTACACGAAATTAAAAGAATTTCTTTCAAATAATGCGACCCGGATTTTATCAAGATAATTCGACCAAGGCATAACGTAATAAGCGAGAAAATTTTACGAGGCATTCATTCCGACAATGATTATTATGAAAGCAGAAAGACTTTTATGTAAGGCACTTATCTGTCTACGAGAAATTGGAATATTCACCGTTGGTAAGAAAAATATGGACACAGCTGCTCTCTCACCTGTGACTGGTATTGACCTCATTTGTAATCCACGATAAAAACTTTTCCATTACTTATCTATCTCATGTTTATTGGCTTTAAGAGACACTGACCTGTATTATTAAAAGAAGTTACTATAAATCAAAACGTACACACATCAAGCTTAAACCTTGATGTTGCTAAACGTCATTATCAAAAGATTATTTTTACGCAAAATTTTAACAACTACTCATAAGTAAGTCAGTAAATCCTTGTTTATCTGTATATTTGTTATGTATTTAAGATAATATTAAAATATTTTTTTATTCAATAGAAAAATTATCTACAAAATTTACATAAAATATCTATTCGGTGTCTTTTGATAATCGAGCAGAATATTCAAAAGAACACGGTTCTTGATAAAAATGTATTTCTCTACAAATGTTAGATACAAAATGAGCGGTAAAGGTGAGACAGCACCTTAATCTACTACTGTTTTAAATTCTATAAATAGACACGACGTTAATTTATTAACTAACCGCTTTAATAAATTAATTATTATCTTTATACAATGTTTACAAACTAAGATAAAAAACTGCATGTATTTATTTTTCTATTTTCATTTATATTTAGCATTTAAATATTACAAAACAACAGCTCTGGTGTAGTGGTGCTGAATGAATATTAACGCCGGCGGTCGCGGGTTCGAATCCCGCTCGGGGCGGATGTTTGTATTTATATAAACATTCGTTTCTAGGTCTGGTCCTTGTGGGTCTACCCACCGTGCCTCGGAGAGCACGTAAAGCCGTCGGTCCCGGTTGTTATCAATAACACCTGATAACGGTCGTTACTCATAGTAGGTAATATTCTAGTTTAAATGGTTACCGACTTGCCCTCTGGGTTGCGGAGGTCAGACGGCAATCGCTGTGCGTAAAAATCAGTAACCTGTCAAAATTTAGGCTAGAATAAAGCAGACCCTGGTTAAGTCCAGGAAAAATGCTAGGAAGAAGTAGATTTAAATATTACAAAACAAAATTATCTGCGTCATCTGTCTGTTTGAAAATGGTGTATGATACGGTTTTCATGAATCGACGGAGATATTCATAAAAAAGTGTAGATGTGTTGTTCATTGCGTTGTTATAAGTAAGTAGTTGAAGTAAGCCGATATGTGTAATTGTTGAAAATGTAAAAAAAATCATATATGAAAGTTATACGAGCGCCGCTTAAACTACCTATATTCAACATCAATAGAACTAAATCCATTTACGAAGTGAGAAGGGCATATCATTCATTATTATAAAATTTACTTAACAAATATCTATATATGAGTAGATTACAGAACTCGACAATAACATTTTTAATAATCTATTTTTATGTTATACACTTATTTTTTTCTCTTGTACATATTTTAAGTTCTTTTTATTTTATTTTTTCTATTATTATTGTTAATATTACCTTTCAATAAAGCTTTAATAATATCTATTATTATATTTTTATTACATTTTTAACAATCATAATAAAATAATAGATTTAAAATAAGTATATTATACTTAATATCATCACATTTTCAAAGTCTACCCAGTATTTTGTAAAAGTAAAAGCTTTAAGTACGACTATGTTATAACTTTAAAATAAATTGAAAATAGTTTTTCAAGCATAAATTACTTTTGTACCTAATAGGAATACTTGTTTTATTTAGTAACTTAAAAAAAGTATAATTTTGTGTGTTAAATAGTACCTAACATTCAAAAATATATATAAATATAAATATATATAGCGGTTCTTTTCGCTAAGTCTATTCAAATAATACTTTCTTCTTCAATTTAGTTTCTTAGTTAATTATTCTATAGATTACAGTATAATATAATGAAGGAGCTCTATTTACATCAGTAAGCAGACGATTTTTGATTAAATTGCTTGTATGCCAAACTTTGCACAATTTCAATTATACAAAAAAATAGCAAATAACTTTATGTAGGTATCGTTTATATTTATGTTACATAGTTATTTATAATTTGTTTTTATTCACTTTTTACAAACTAGTAACAGGTATATAGTAATAATTGGATTTTTATTAATAAGCTTTTTGTTCTTTATCGGAAAAGTACGAGCACATACTTACATTAGCAATTACGCAAAATTATTACTAACAAGTTTTAATAAAAAGTCAAATATCAACTATCAAGCTTACTAAAAAGAACTTTATATAAACCAATGCAAAATAGAAATAAATAATTATGTAATCTTCTGTTATTATTTTGGTCGAATTAAAAAATATACATTTTGGTACTAATAATCATGGGAACACATGATATCAAACGTACACCTGCAGCTTACCCGGTCATTGCAACCGCAGAATCAATGGTGATAATTGTGCTGCACTGCTAACCGAAACGTTACGCTCCGGCGCACGTGTTTAATAGCCATTAAAGTAATTACTAGCTGGTTTTATATAAAGTTAATTACAATAATAAGGGCGATTGCGGCTACCCGACATGCTTCACTGCTCTCTACTAATTTGTGATGTCCTGTAAACTACCCCTAATGGTAACTTTGTTAAATATATTTTTATACGCTTACAGCATGCAACGTAAAATAACCATTAACTAATAATTTATATTTACAAGATAGCTATTTCTTTACTATAAACTTTATACATATGTTAAAATTACAGTGTAAATAATATTTTGATGAAAGAAATAATCATTCAACGACTGGTATGTTCTCTAAATTGAAAATTAAATACGAAACAGTAAAGTTTCGTTAGACAAAAATAAAGAAGTGCAGCTTATTTATAGCTTCGGGCAAACAACGATCTTTATTTACTTTCAACTCATTATTAGTTAATCTTATTTCAATTAAATAACCATAATGTATAATAACGGCATGTGATACAACACCGCATTACAGTCAGATGTGTGTACGCAACAGTCATTTAGCCATTATTCCGGCAATTTATCAGACGTTGCGTCGTCCTTTATCCGATGCCGCAGATGAATTTAATTTGGTTTTAACGGCGTCAGCATTCAAAATTTATGTAATCAATCACGGGTTTGTTATGAAAGTGTGCGATACACGACGATTTCTCGGCCAAATTTGCATCATCACTGCAACGAGGTTAAGCGTTCGTTGCACCCACTCTATGATTATGTATGAAGTATGACCATAGATCGGACATAAAGGTAATCTACTGATACTAGTATTTGAAGCGCCATTTTGACGACGATACTACTCAAGATCCTATTATATATTAAGTGCAACATCAACGTGCACTTTATATTCGAATGACTGCAATTCATCATTGTTCATAATGAAATTTCCTTTGAACTTAAATCTCATTCAAATGTCTAAATGTTGCTTATAAGTAAAGGCGTTGTGATAAGTAAATAATGAGCTTAAGAACCATACATTTATTTACTCAAGGTATTGATAATAAATTATATTCCTAGTCGTTGTTAACGTAATCGGTTTTAATCCTTAAATTACTCATTATTTAAAGGTATTTGATAATAAATGACACGATAAGTTAGACGGTTTTTATACGGGTAAAAGTGTAAAATGTAACACAAGAAGTATCCCTTGAATTATAACATCTTGCTCAATCGAATCTGAGAACATAATTTATTTGAGCAACTTATCAGAATGATTTTTTTCTTACCCGATTGCGGCGAAGCTACAAAGGAGGGTTATTGATGTTTAAGTACACGTCTGATATAAAATAGCCAATTAATTACTAAAAATCGTTAAATACATCACTCGGTGTAATTTGCGTAACAATATACCTACTAGTATTTCTCGCTAAACGACGCAGTTTTTCACATATAAACTTACACAATATTAATTAAAATTTATAGTAACGTTAATTTGTTGTCATTAATTTTAATGCATTTTAAAATTTTTGAATTATAAAATAATTAAATTATTCGATTTAATGTACCTTATATTTTAAGCTACTTTAAGTTCTATAACTAAAATTCTGTGGTACCAAAATAATTCTAAGTAAAATAAGGTTCTAAAATTAATATCTGTTGGTTATTACTATAATAATAGTAAACGTCGTCATATAGTTAATATTTCTCAAAACAATTTACGTTAAGGCACAATACGTGTACTTTAGTTATTATTTAATCTTCATTCATCCTTCATTATATATGAGGCAAGATTTAATGTAAGTTTGTATGATAATGTGAAATCATTTAGAGGCCGGGTGAACTTATGCGATGACATCACTACGAGTGCAAAATAATTAAAGGGTTACCTTACATTAACTGTTCTTTAAAAAATGGTGATTTGGATTCACGCAAAGAAGGTTTCGTACTACTTAGGTACATTCGACTCATGCTTGATCACTTAGATTCATACTTATAATACGATCTTATTGAAATCCCTAATATTCTATTAAATGATTTTTTCTTTGGTAATTATTATATAAAAATGTTTAATATAAATAAATATATATAATGACCTCAATTTATTTAGTTAGCTTAAATGAGAACATATAATTTATATTATTTATCTTAGATTTCCTCTCGACGACTTATTTCTTCGAAGACGCCCAGTCAATGGACACTTATCTCAATAAATGAGCTATTATTCAGACCGAGTCGTTTCACTTTAGGCGTACTTATCTATTACTACATTGTCCTATGCATCAGTCAACCACAATCTTATCTGCATATCGTGGGAGCAAATACTCGTGACGAGTATAACCGTTTAAATCAATGCTTTGCGGTCACTTCAGTTACGCACAAGTCACTCTATATCAATAAGGCAGATTCATCTTAAACTAAAGCGGAGGACGGGTGAAATGACGCATACATCACGCGTTTCCGGTCCCTTCGAGTGTTTTAGACAGTTTCATTAGGTCTTTTACGTCAATTTTATATCATTTAATTCTATCGTGCCTATTCATGTATCGTGTTGCAAGTCTATTAATATACCTACGTATTTTATGATTAACAAATAAGTGAAACGTAACTAAATTAGTAATGACTAAACAGTAGCGATCACTAAGCGGCAATAGCCCCGTGAGAACCGAGTAATTTATCTGTCTAATCTAATCTATCGAACGGAGCCTTCGATACCACTTGTCCAGGCTTAGAATCTAAGCTGAACTCGCTGGGAGTGGCCAAAACTCATTGTGAGCTGGCCGCTCGCCTTATGACTGCGAAATCGGTTTATGAATTATATCATTATGTTAATATTCTTTGACATATTATATTTATACAACTTTTAATCCTTTAAAGTGTAATTTATTTTAGACTTTCAAAAAATTCCATTAAAAAGTAGATCAGTTTATAATATATACAATTTTAAAATCTTGTTTTTCGTAACGTATTGACTAATGTGTTCGTATTCTTATGTTAAACGGTTTTTATTACAACATATGAATTATGGGATTCAAGTATTCTTGTATGGGTATTTTCTGACACACGGCTGCAGGAATTAATCTTTCAAAATTAAAAGGTACTCTTTATTCGCTTTGTAATATATGTTTATCGATTAATTTTGTAATTATTCTTCAAAATATTATATCATGAAGGAGATGATTTATGACTTTACTGCAGAATTTGACTGATGATGATCTTAAGATTACCATCGTACTCATAAATATGTACATTAAGGTACCATTTTAATTTTTTGTTTGTTTTGTATTGCAAAATTTTGCTATTTATTTAAATCATCACATTTTCTTCCAACATCTTGTTTGGCAATAAATATATGGTTTGCTCGTTCCATTAATCCCTTTTAATTCGCGTGACTGCTGACTTTCGTAAATGTTAGTACGAGTACATTATTTATTAGTCAACTTAGTATTCAAGGATTAGGTCGCCGCGGCAGACAGTTGGCTTAGGATTTCTCACACCAGATAAATACGTCTAGATAAATGCGGTTGATGACTAAGTTATCTTTGCCTTTCTAAAAGATGACTTCGATTGTAAGTTATATTTTTTATTATTTGAAATTATAGCCATTTAGGTTTTAAATTATTAATTTCCTAGAGATTTAAAATTTATATAAGTAATCTCATACTTAAAAGAAATTTAAATGTATATATTTAAGTCAATTTTTTTGCTGACGATTTTTTTTCATTTTATTAACATGTCTCTTTTTCATTCATAACAAAAACATCAATCATTACCTGACCTCACTGTAATATACATAAGTACAGATTTACTCATTAACGTATCCTATATAACGTATTATCAAAAAATAATTGATAATTTATTCATACGGAAACGGCCGACCGCAAGCAGTTCTTTGTAAAAAGCGTATCAGACCGCACCCTGACCGAGCGCAGTGACCTTGTTGCCTTAATGCACCCTAATTTCACCGCGGTCGCAGTAATGCATGCCGAAAACCGGCACGTCACTGTTTGCACGACTTGCCGATAAATTAATACTGTCCGAGTGCTCCCGAGAGTGAGACACGCACGATTCGACGCCGCACAGCCATCCCGCCGCTGATGGTAAGACACGACATAAGACGAACGTGAAGCCAATTTTTCGTGCTGTCGCAATTTAAAATTGGAGTGTCGCATATCATGCAATATTTTAAAACAAAAAGTTAAAAGTATAAGTTATTCAGACAAATTTAAATTGTGAATACAGCAACTTATTATATATGCTAACTAAGAGGATACATTTACCATTAGTGTTCAGATCCTTAAAAAATATGTAACACTTTTATTAATTTCATCTTGTTTACGTATTATTATACAAACTGACGCCAGAGGTCTTACCTAAGTCCGTTCGTAATAAATTCCCGTTTTAAGATATACTGCGAATACGGAGATGGTCTATGCAAACGGATTGAGCTGATTAGCGAAAGCGATTGAATCTTGGGCCGAAGGGCAGATAACTGATAAGCGTCGACGTCTGCAGCGCATGCGTAATTAGAGATAAACAGAAAATAATTGGCCGCAATCACGCGGTATAAGGAACGTGCTAGGGCGGTACCTGCGAGCCGCGATTTACAAGCTCCGGCCTAGCGGAAGCTCCTCGGGCCGTCCAGTGCAGACGGTATTTAGTATTTACTGGACGAGATACGTGATTTTGATATTGAATAAATCGCGCACACTCACGCTGAGCATGATCTTTGCCTTTAATAATTAGAAAAACCAATGTTTTAAATGTCTATATATCGCTAGGATATTAAAAACCGGATCACATGTTTTGTATGGATTTATTAAAGTATAAAAATTATATTAATTATGTGCGAATTATTATATGGACAATAAAATGGTAATTAGAATTAGACCAAAATGTCTTTAAGACGGAAGTAGACATTTAAAATGTAGAAACTTCGAAATGATCTCAATTATAAAATGGTACAATAATTCCCAGCATGTTTAATCAATTAGCAATAGTCTGGGAAAACATTTATTATGTGACCTGTCTCTTTACGTTTGAATTATAAACAGAATCGCAGCACAGAAATTCGACATGACTTAATGTAATTTAATCACAGCCCACTACATGTTAGTAATATTTCTTACGGACAGTATAATCTAAAATAGATTAGTCAACAATTATCTACTTTTAAGGGCGTCAATAGGCTCTATGTTTGGTACAAGGTATAATAACAATTCTTCTTAATTTTTAAATTTAAATTTATTAATAAATATATTTAAACATGGTTCTTTTCAGGTTTTAGATATAATATAAATTTTGTTGATACCTATAATTATGATTATTTTTATTTAGCCCTTTAAACTTTTTCAAAGCCACACAAGAAAATTTATTCTGTACGTAAATATTTAATATGAAATATAGAAATATTTAATTAATCAAAACCGAAACATCTCTTAAAACTTTGCACAATCCGGTGTTACCCTTGGCAAAGCGGATTCAATGATGAATAACCTCGTTTTCAGAATTAAAATTTAATCCTTAATGTCGATCACGAAATGATATATTCCATCAATTTACTGACGTAATAAATTATCCTGACCTTGTGGGCCGATTGAAACCAACAATTAAAGCTTAAGTCACACCGCTCGGTAGCGTGGAAAGGTATAGATTAAAACATAAATAAATATGCAAATACACTGACGCTCTAATAGCTTTGAATAATGCTCAGCGAATATAACGTATTTATATCGCAAACAAATTGTACAAGCCAACATTTTGATAACTAATCTCTTGTAGATAATGTATATTAATAATATAATTATTATATACAAATATATAGTAATCAATTACTTTTAGAATTTAATAGTGATATTATTTTTTTTTTCATTATTTTAATTTAAGTGAACATCGTATGTTCTTTATGACAATTAAATTCATAAGCCACTAAATGGGCGTTTCAACAAGCCGCTACGATGCCGTATAATTGTAGGATTAAACCTGCGAATACCGCGCTTTACTAATGTAGAGTCTGAAACTACATTTTATTCATGAAACGTCGTTCGTCTTAAAGTGTCACTAGTAAAATATTAAATGGATTATTATGATTACATTAGCATTTTGCAAACTTTAGTCTGTCAGGTCTAATATGGAAATGGATTTAGTATTGGTTTTGTTATTTTATAATTTTTATTATGTTGTTGAAGTACTTACTGTGCGATTGAAACTACGGATTTGAACCTTCAACAAATTAATACAATGTTACCTGATGTTCTTAATAAACTTCACGTAAATTTATATACCTATGTATAGAGTGCAGTATTATGAGTTAGAGTAATCGCTTAAGTAAGTATAATAATGTACATGAGGTATATTTTAGTACAATTATTATTTTGTTAAATTAGAACAGGCATTATTTGTAGAATTTAAGGTTAAAATAGAGTCCGTGAAGGTCCATTTTTACATTTTTTAGGTAAATCATCCCTGGGATTTCATTTTATTGTTATTAAATGTTTGT
This sequence comes from Junonia grisea, assembly GCA_018235645.1. Classification (NCBI taxonomy): domain Eukaryota; kingdom Metazoa; phylum Arthropoda; class Insecta; order Lepidoptera; family Nymphalidae; genus Junonia; species Junonia grisea. The sequence continues at coordinate 1,450 of DVXP01001033.1, read as the reverse complement.
CATACACATTAGGGTACACAATTTTATAAGTATGTATGTACCATAAACACGTGTTTAAAAAGACATGAATAAATTATAAACTTTAAACGAGTATTTGACAAGAATAGATTAGTAATTTAAATAAATATATGAGACATTTTTATGACACAAATATGAGTTAAAGTATAATAAATACATATGATAATCCCCATCGCTCTAACATATTAATAATTGAGGAAATCGTTTTTCCTTCTAATTAATATTAGAAATACGAAACTTATAGAATTGTAGAACCTTGACGAAATAAATTATGAATATTTGTTTGAATTTTATTAAAATAAAAAGACAATTCATATTTTTCTTGTTTTTAAGGTTCATTGATGGGTCGGTTAAATATTTAACCTCCACATCCTAACATAATCCATAACATTTAGCTGCCAAACCCTAAACATTTTATGATATTAGTAGGTATGCATTTAGCCAGTTAGTTACTTATAAAATTACTGAGCTTAATAGCACTTGGAAATCATAGGTTCACTTCAATAATATTCGTACATAAGGATTAGATGTGAATGAAAACATACAAAATTGCACCCAAAAGCAGGCTGTTTATCGGTTAAGTGTATCATTATGATTGTTATACGTCGTTATCTCCGCGATACGTGAGGTGAGCCGCGGTGCTGGCTCTCACCTCGGAGACGGGGCGCCAGATTAACGACACGAAATCGATGTTTGTACACGTCCGACCTCTTCCAATAATAGGAGCTGATCGATCTCCGAGGCGGTAAATTGCCAAGACATACTTGGGAAATAACGAAGCAACTGTATATCATTAGAACGTGTATTTGTTCAACAAACACTCTAATTGTCACTTTGAATGCACATGTACACCGCGAATAACATTTGTACTTTTGCATCCGTACCTCACCGGTAAAATTTATGGTCGTATTATTGACAGTTTAACAAGCTCGCAGATGGTATTTAGGAAATTAATGCAGGCAATATATTCTGAAAGAGATAGGAATCAAATTGTATAAATATTAAAGGATCAGCAATTCGTCTTTCGCTTTCGAAAGGTAATGAATCAATCTAGCGGACGTAGGGTTTCCACAAACATGTCCAAGCACTCAATCCGCGCCCGGCGGCGGTGAGTGCCTTAATTGACATGTGTCAGAATGTGTGCGGCTGACCCACGGGTCACGTGAGAACAGTTTCTTGCATTCCACCACTTTCGCCAACACAGGTACTGGCCGCGGGCTGGCGAACTATTGTTAGTTGGACACCGTGCCATCAATCTGTTGTTATCATTTAACAATAGCTAGTAGGTAAATTGGTAAAACTATCGCTAACTTCAATGTTGTTTACTTATCGTTAAATTAATAATATACCTACACATTACAAAGCTATCCGTACAGATTTTACAAAGGTGAAAATATCTCTACCTGTCTGTTGGTCTATTTGTCCGCTGAAC
>DVXP01001032.1:0-16507 GCA_018235645.1 Junonia grisea | reverse complement strand
AAGGAAAAATTCCGAAAACCTTAAATTTTACGGAACCCTCGGTGCGCGAGTCCGACTCGCACTTGGCCGGTTTTTTATTTATGTATCTATGTAAAAGTATTTTGCCTACAATCTTGCAAATGTATGAGTTATAGGTCTGAATATAATATGGTGTAATCTCAGTAATGGTCGCGTTTATCCTCCATTTCCCGGTTAGACTCTTGTTTAACCCGAATGCATTTGCTTTGTGCCGACTCTCATATCTTCGCTGGAAAAATGTAGATATACTTCCTGAGCATACGCAGCGTATAATGTGTAGTAGCAACATTGAGGTGGCAGGCAGGAACAATGTGTCAACGTCGGTGTAGGAATAGACAATGTTCGTATCGCTCGCGCCGTCGCAATCTTCCTAATGAGTGAACCCTTTCACACTTAGGACAAAGCCGAGGTTTTACGGGTGATGTGACATGTATTCACGATGTCACTCTTTGTCAGCTCTGGACAAAATGTGTTTCTCCCTTTATGATGGGAAAAGTTGTTACTTGGTATTAATTTTAAGTAATTACTTTTTTCTTTTCCCTATCTCTTTAATTATTTTTTTTACATTAAGTACTTTTACTTTGCTTTTTAATTACATTTATCAATTAATATTATTAGATAGCGATTAAATGTTATCTACCTATATCTTTTTACTTACTCTATTCTAATAAGGAAAAACTTGTTCCTCAATTCGGGAAATTAATATTAACATTTGAATTTAACAGGAAATATCAGTTACATTATTTTGATAATTACGTATTATTAAGCAGCTTAATATTGCTCTCGACTGGTAGACTAATTGTTTTTAATTTCAATTTAATTACGTTGTCCATTATATATCTACAAACGCGATTTAAAAATTGTATGACAAAGATAAAGTGAGATTTAGGTATTTATATTATTTTGATTTCGTAATAACCGGAACTGAGGCCAAAATATTAAAAGTATTTAAGTACGTATACAAATTACTAAATTAGCTTTTTTTTTAGAATATGAACGTGGGTATCTTACACATTTATATTTTATGTGCCAATGAATGAGTAAAATTTAGCTAGGTATCATTTTTAATTAGCTAAATATTTACACTCAAGAAACCAAAAATAAAAATGTAAAGTTAATACCTAAGGTAAGGTAAGTAAGGTAGTTACCTGAATAAGTTTTGGTCATTTGTCGTAGTCTGACGTTTCTCAATAATCACTCTGGCGATAGCTATAATGTTTTCATTTATCTAATGGGATGGTTTGAATACTAAAAATAAACAAAAAAAAAAGATCAGGATATAAAAAAATGATTTTCTTTAAATCAGCGTGTTGAATATAGGTGACTACTACAAACTTGTTATTATAAAATCATTAAGTGATTGTATCTACATATCGGTAAGTAGTATCGGTGCCGTCTGTTTGCGTTTACGTATAAAGATGTAATCTTTGTTATTCAATGCAATGAATTCATTAGAAATATTACTAAGTTTTACTTACGATTACCACAACAAAGTGTTAAAATTAACCGACTAAATCAGCCTGACATAATAGTTGCATCACTAGCAATATTGCTGTAATAATAAGGATGTAAACTGCGTGTGCGCAATGTGCGGGGTGCATGGAATAGGAAGCCGCGATAGAAGAAAAGAGACAGCTATATAATTTTTACATTTGCCAAAGAGAGAGAGCATGATGTCACGGGGTTAATCAACAAGACGAGTCCAAATAACTGCCCCGCGAGTTTACACAACATCGCGAGCATTGATTCTGACATAATAAATGATAACATGCATTCTTTCCAATAACATAAGGTGCACTATGTTATCAAGATTTCACCTTTTAAGTACAAATTGTTACAGTAATTGCTTCTTTTTCATAATTTTGATAATATTATCAACGAAATGGGACTCTACCGACTGACAGACGTAACGCGCTATCTAATCCATTATGAGTTTGTTCATAAAATAATATAGAATTTTATTTTGAAATATTTCTATGGGATGAAGCTACAATGTGTCACATCAGTTATTAATTAAATATAAGTTGTATTTCGACCTCTGAACATTACATTAAAGGAATTGCATAATACACAAAACTACCAAAATTCTAATCTAAATACATAATAAGAAACATAAATAATTAAATAGGTACATTTAAATCGCATATAAGTAGGTATATGTTAAAATAAAATAAAGATTATAAATATAGGTACATAAAATAAACATTTTGCTTACCTTTCTTTACCTTACCTTTGTATATTTTTTGTACAAACTATAAGTATAAAATGATATAGCAGCACTCTATGAGATAAAATCTAATTATACCATTCGAGTAAGAAATAAAACCGCCGCCCTTGCAAGGGTAAGGCGCGAGTCGGAATGATTTTACACCTGTGTAACTTAATGTAGGGTTGATCTCTCTCACGGATTTCTATGGACAGGTGGAACATTTTATTTATGTTTGTATACACGTGTGGAATCTAATTTTGTTATATTCTATTTGATTTTATATATCTATTTTATTGGAAAATGAAATTATAAATACAGTGAAAAGACAATGAGTACTATCGTACTTTAAATAGGTACTTACTGTAAATGTTCTCGACTATGATAGATATAAATTTTCTTAAAGTTTAATATGTTTCATTCATATAGGACGTCTTAGGTTTTAATTTTAAAAACATTACGAACTCTCTACAATCCATGTAAAATGTTGAATTATTTAATATTTTGTAAAAATGATGTAGGTAGATAATATTAATCGGTGTTCATTATTAGAAATAATAATATTACACAATTTTACCGGTTATTAAAGGAAGTTTACTAAATCAGTTTCAAAATCCATACAAGTGCAACTCTCGCTGTCTCTTCGAGAACAGAAACATGAGTAACTGCATTAATTGCATTACGCGACTGCTGACGTCGACGTTTACGATTTAATTTGCTGTATTCCCATATTTGTGCTGCCAAGCATTTGCCAGCATAAATACTTAAATATACCTATTTATGAGTAGAATTTTACAAAACAAACAAAACTGCAAAGAGTAGCATTGAGACGAAATCGAGTCAGCTATTTTCAGTTCAATCTTAGGAAAATCAATAACTAGTTTCCGAACCGACATGTGTATCAGATTTAAACGTAATCCCTAACCCTTCGCCTTTGAAAAAATCAATTAATGACGTTTGTATCTAATCCACAGTCGATGGCGACAGATGTGTACGGAGAGGGCTGGCAGTGAAAATTCATAGGTCTCCCTCCGAGAGTGCAATTGGACCCTTCGAAATTGTGCAAACTGCTGGCTTTGAGCCGCATCTGTCCACTTGCTTACTACAAATAGTGTTGCATGTAATAGTGATGCTTTATATTATATCGATATCGACCCACAATTATTTTTATATTAATTCCAGAGCCTATTAGGTAACAACGGATACAATTATACCATAGCACATAACATTGGTTTCAAAAATAAATATCCGCAGTTTTGAAAGTATTAAATGTTTTATACGAAAATGATACTTTAACTCGCCAATAAAAAAGAATCGATGAATGTTCGGTCACTTCCTGAAATCGACCGTTTTGCAAACAACAGCGGAACTGGCATTGTTTCATACCAAGAACAGAATGTGTTTGATACATTACAACGGATTTTATGCTTCCTGTTGCCAATGAAAATGTAAACAAGCTCGTATGTTTGAAATAAAAGATGACGATCATGTTACCTATCTTTTCGAATTAAAACCAATTAAAAAAAAGTGAATTAAGTAGTAAAACTATTTATTTTCAGTTATTAATAATTTATAAATTATCGATAACTACTACAAAAGAAAACAAAATACCTACTCCCATCCAACTAATAATGTAATCGGACGCTGCACTATGTCCCTCGCCGAGATAAGTCGCCCCAACATTCAAACAAGTGGCTCACTCACACAAACGCATAATCAGGAAGTACAATGGAGATTAAAAAGACTTGACGCACACACGGCGTTAATGTAATAATATTCGTGTAGAGGTAGATGAATATAAATAATAAAACGTACGCACACAAAGATAGAATTTAAATAAAGCATCTCGCGCATTGTACCAGGAAGTAGCAGCTCTGTTACACACACATAGAGACGGTAACGTAGATTACGCTGTGGCGCTGGCGCACACTTATGTGTCAACTACGCGTGGGAGCGCGCGCACATGGCCCGATTGGGACATACCAAGCGAGCCCCTTGACGATACTTTTTACGAGGCGCATATAATGTCACAAAGACGGTATTGAAAAAAAAAACGATTTACTCACTAATTATATCAATTAAACAACCTATCTACCATGAAACAAAAATAAGTATTGTTTAATATCAAATTTAAGCCCATTGTTAGTCTTTTTATCTTATAGCCAATTCCTGGTCAATTTATCAATTAAAACGGAAAATGACATCGAAAATGCCAAAGTCATTGAATTAATATCAAAGGCACTTGCATCAATGATTAGTTTTTTTTTGCTTCAAAAATGTACATAATACAAATACATACACACCTACAGATTAATTACGAATATTTCTGAATTAAATTTTTGACCAACATCAAAATGATAGAATACTAAAAGTTACCTAATACGATGAATAAGCATTTGCCCTCTCCCAGCGCGGGTGCATTCCCGACCCGATTTTTTTGATCATGTTGATCCCAAATCACCGAAGGGGTCGCTTTGTCATATGACACTCGAACGAACAGACTCGGCTGGGGGTTACTCGTTAGAATCGAAGAATAATTGTCTATTCTCTTTGTGCTTAAAAAAAAGAGAAAATAGTCATAATCAACTTCAATTTTCTTAGGTATAATTTTACATAAAAATTAATTCGTCGATAAACACTGAATACCCACTTATTCGAAAGAAAATAAAATCATGTACCTACATAAATATTAAGATAAAGAATTAGTAGAGCAAAAATGAACAAAAAGAATCAAGATTAATTACTATAACACCATTAGAACGATTCTCACAAACTAGACAGGCCATGCCAGACAGAAATCTTGTCTTATTTTAGCTACCGTGATCTCAATCAATATAAATGAAAGAAAAGTCTGCCATTTATTTAGATACCAACTTCTTGACGGACTAATTAAAATAATCCGTAAAAGCCAATCAATCACTATTCAATCCACATTAAATTACATAGTTCTGAATCAAAATTTCGTAACGTAAGCAATATAGTATTGCTTACCGAGCTACTAGTTCACAGGCAGAATGTGGCGCAACTTTTCGGTGTGACATCGTTGCCTAGTTTTGAGTGGCGGTAAATTATGTAACGGCAGAACAACAGCTGAATCGGGGTCGCGGTCTACTGGCAATCATTCGGAAGTATATCTAAAAGAGAAGTCTAAAATTGCCAAACCCATCTTGAATAATTAAGTCTTTGTTTACTATTCTTCTATAAATAACTATCAAACTGTTTAAATGATATTTATGTTGTTTATAGATGCACCTCCATAAATATATAATACGTATGCATATTAGGTACTACGTATTTACTGTAAAATCAATATTTGGTCGTTAAAATATCGATTAAAATTTGTTTATAAAATAAGGAATAAAACATACCAGGTCTATATAAGACGCAAATAATATAGTCTAGTGTAGAAACCCGCGTGATTCGGGTCAGCACACAGGAAATGCCGCCATTTCCATACGATTGCAATTTCAAATGTCGGGGCATCCGGTCTAGACTTCCGCCAAGTTTATGTAGATTTCCTAGTTTTTCATTATACGGGTGGATAAATTTTCATTAATTGAGTCCTCTATAAATATTTATAGCTTCATTTTCTCTACTGATATTTCCAATGCGATTCAAAACTAGGATAAAGGAATAAAAGACTTGTTACTACACTTACCATAATAAATTTTAAATATTTACCTAACATAATTTACTGTACAGTTACCTAATATAATTTAAGTAGATAGCGTCACATCAGCTGTCTATTTCCTTTATTTGAGATTGAATTAATTTGATGTTTGTAAGTTTTTTAATTTAGTTTATAAATGTACAAGAAATTTACATGTTTCATTTTTGCTCTACATTTATCTTTGACTTTATTCTAATTCATATTTAACTTATTTGTTATTATTTTATGGGACAACATAAAACATTACACTTATAGCTTAAATTAATATGCTTGATCATTATTACCAGATATTTGAGACTAATATTTTAAATTACCTAAAATGGTATTTGATAGTAATAGATTACATAAGATATACCTAAACAGTGTTTTTAAACAGGTTTAAAGTCTAATTAAATTGTAGGAAACAAAAATGAGCACAAATGTATGCATAAGTAATATTATGTACAATTTTATTGTAGGTACATACTGTGAAAAACAATCGTTGATGTAACTTTATAACATACCTACTTAAAGATAAGAATGATAAATGACAGAAATAAAATGTATAAGTATAAACGAGCGAATGCGTAGCAATGCGAAGAGGGTTCAACTTCCGCAATATAGGTTCCTTTTTCCGTGGTGTGGACATTAACGGAAGTTAAACAGAGATTAGTTCTGTGACCCTCCTGGTTCCGGTATCCCAGCCTCCCATTAATTTCCTCACTCGCTTGTACCAATTTCCGCTTTACACTAAGCATTTACTTCTATATTTTTCCTTATTACGAAATTATACTTAAGTAGCACAAATTTACGTTTCTGCATAAAAACTTAATTTAATACCTGGAAATTTCTTAATTACAAAGCTCTAAGTTTTAAGATTATAATAACTTAATAATTTACAAATGGAAAATTATATCTATGAATCACATTCAAGAATCATTATAACAGTATTTGTGATTACTTTCAAAGAAAATAATACGAGTACACAAACATGAAATAATATGTTAGTGTACTATCGCTGGTAGCCAAACATAAATGCTCACGCAATGAACTTATTTCGGGCACTTCCGTATGTGTTGAGATCTGCCCCAACCGCTCGTCGCATTCCAAACGAGCCACCTTCTCCTACTAACCGATTATTACTACAATATTGTCATTTTACCGTTGAAACAAAACAACTCGATAAAAGCGCCCATATCCACTCTATAAACTTATGCTTTATGCATAAAATATATTACAACAAAATAATTCCACAATAACAAAAATTTTAATCCAGTACTTCTTTTTACTATACTCAATAAAAATTATCGAACAAATTCTCGGAAGTGGGTGTTTACGTAACTGTCAATAGCTTATCGCACAAAGTTTTCGACAAAGAAAGTACCCGCGAGATCTGCGGTCACGGTCACGATGAGAGCACACGAACGACCAAACATCCTAATGTTTTATTCTCCAAATTACTCCACATAAACTCAGTCGACGCCTCACAGTGCTGTCCACTTTTACTTATGGGGATGGTACACGTACGAAAGAGACGTAAGACTGAGCACTCGGTGGGCGAAGGGAGCAACAGGTAAAGATGCCGAGGCCACTTCCGCCTTGACTGTCGAATATTTTTGTACGAACCGGTAGTGAGAAGGCAGCCCAGCCAAACTCAAAATTAATATTTGACGTAGGTATGTACGAATGAAGTATTGTATCCAGTGACCGAAGTTAATTATGTTGTACCTATAATATATTTAATAAGTAAAAAAAAATCTTCAATGAACGCAATTATTAATTACATTTATATGTTGCAAATCAATAAACTTTAAAAATAATGTCGGAAAATCTTGTTTTCTTCGAATAACGGCTACTTAGGTTCTCTACAAACAAGGAAATATTACAATATTATTAAAAACTGGCACGCTGACGTAATCTTGCCACACAACTAACACTTCCGCATGCCCTAAGTACTGACAGTTCCTATACAAATTATTATAATTACAAGACGAGAAAACTTTTGAATTAGAATATCTTAGATTTAAAGCTGCAAAAACTTTATCATCTTAAACTAGGAGTGCAGAAACTTAGTAGCACTTTATACGCAGTTAAAAATGGGACTCTATTCTCAAACGGGTTCCCGAAGTTTTATCTCATTCTCCGCTATATTATATGAGGCGAGGCGGTGCGGAGGCGGAGGGGGAGGGTGGACGCGCGTCCGTCCGCCCGCGCCGCCACCGCATCGTCAGTTCGCGTCGGAGAGTTGCCCGCGACGCTTGTCTGCGAGCTCGATCCCTCAGATACGCTGCTGGTTTACGGCGTGCCGTAACACGACACGTTTGGAGGGACTGCTGCTGCTACGCGTGTGCCTGGTGCTCTGTGAACATTGGATACTGTGCTTCTAGTGCTGTGACAATGCGAATGTGCTGATTTTACAAATTTCGTCTTCACTTAAAAGGATTTTTGACGACACAGCCAGTTCCGGATCAGCTCAGCCGGTGAGTAGCGGTGCTTATCGCGAGCGGCAAGCCGCGCTATCTCGAACTCACGCATTTCCGACCCCGCCCGATAAGACCAACTGTGACTATTACCGCTACAGAATCCGGCTATGTAAAATTTAATAAAACACACATTCAAATGTATCAAGAACATATTTAGACTTTACGTGTCACTGGTGTTTACTAGCATATTTCAAACAACATTCTATTTATTACTAATACAATAAAATGTATTTTTGAAATCATCACGCACGTGTTATCCAACTCCATATCAATTGATGGGCGTTCATCCCCTGTGGTTCATTCATTTGTCCATTAATAAGAATCTCCCCCTATTTAATTGTAAGTGTTGCTACAACTGGCGTACCAGGGGTGTTCAAAACAAAAAAAGTAAAGTTACATTATCTACAATTTATTATATATTTTTGGGATTAAAAAATGTATATGTTCATGAACATTTTATTTTACAATACTATGATGATGACGTTTGAAATGAGACTTTGTTTTAATGTTTTTTTTTTTTCTGCAGTCCAATTTGTTTAATCGTTCACACATTTGTTTTATCACACTATATGCATCAGTTTATATTCTCCCCTATTTTAGTAATTCGTTTATGATGCTCTCCTATTTTAGCAATTCGTTTTAAGCAAAACTATTTTTGTTATAAATATAACAAAATTTTAAGATATTGTACTTTTTGTTGAGAAACACCTCACAATATTATATTCTAACAAGTTTTATTTTATAAGTAAAGAATGGCAGAGCCAAATCATTCGTTTTAATAAAATAATAAAAAATACTGTAACATTAAAAATGTCGCAACAATCTTTACGTAATCTCTCACAAGACGATAAGGATAAGATTTGTAACTAAAACGTATGTACACATTCAGAAAGTATTAGCGCCACCTGGTGCTGAATAGAAGAATTATTAAAATATACAATATAAATATTGATAAAATGTGATAAAATTATTATTATTATACCATATAAAAATACAATTATTTTCTTTCTTTACAGAACATCGTGATGAAAGTAGTTAGCCTTCAATTGCCGTCGGGACCCAGTATGGAGCGGTTACCGCTACCATTTAGCCCGACGGAGCTTCTTTGGCGATACCCATTACCTTGGGCGCCACCTCCACCCTCACCTCTCGGTGATACAAAGGCTCAACTACCAGCCGGTCTCCCTCCAGAACCAAGATTATGGACACGTGAAGACGTTGCTGTTTTCTTAAAATGGTGTGAGAGGGAATTCGACTTGCCCAACTTCGACATGGATCTTTTCCAGATGAATGGTAAATAAACATTTTATTATGTTAATAACACTTTGTATTTTAAGCATATTGAAGTTATTTACAATGTAACATCTCTATTACAGGTAAAGCTCTTTGTCTCCTAACAAAAACAGACTTGGGAGAACGTTGTCCAGGTGCTGGAGATGTATTACACAATGTTCTACAAATGTTGGTACGCGACGCAGCCTTGCTAGGAAGGGTACCATCCTCACCAGTGACGCCAACGGCGCGTGCGGCACCCTACCCGCCTTCGCCACATTCACACCCTCCCACGCCTACTTGGGCAGTAGATGGATTCCACCATTTCCATAGTGCCGCTGCTGCAGCTGCACAGCCTAATTCTGTGACATTAAGTCCAGCGCCATCCGTCGATAGTTCTGGAAGCCCACAAAGAGGAGAGGCCATGAACTACGCGCCCGCCTATGCTCAACCGGTCCCCGTAAATGCTCAAGCTGTTAGTTCTGGAAGTAATCATTCAGACTCCGATGAAGATGCCCAGTTTTCAGCACCTCGATCACCGAAAGAAACTGCTTTAACGAGCCCTGCGCCACAAACACATGTAGCGCCACAACATTCACACTACCGAACTCAACACAGAGAATTCTTTCCAAATGATATGCCAGAATCTAACACAAGTAAGTTATTGAAATAATTATAAATTTTCATTTTACTTGCTTAATTATAATAACGGAAGAATATAAAGGAATAACATTTTTTTTCTTTTTTAGATGGAAGACTATTATGGGATTTCTTGCAGCAACTTTTAAATGACCCAACGCAAAGATACACAAACTATATTGCGTGGAAAAACAGAGAAACAGGCGTTTTTAAGATTGTTGATCCTGCGGGACTAGCGAAGCTTTGGGGCATTCAGAAAAATCATTTGTCAATGAATTACGACAAAATGTCACGTGCTCTACGATACTATTATCGTGTCAATATTTTACGGAAGGTGCAAGGCGAACGACACTGTTACCAGTAAGTTTCTTGACTTTATTTCGATTTTAAATTATGAATTATTATTCTGAACATCATATATTAAAATAATTGTTTTTTCTTACAGATTTCTTAGGAATCCAACAGAGTTAAAAAATATAAAAAATATTTCGCTGTTACGGCAACAAATGAGCCCGACTCGAGTTCCGCAACAACCTGCAGTAAAAACTGAAATGAAAGAAGAACGTTGCGAAGAAGACAACGTGGATGAAGATATGCCGACCGACTTAAGTATGACGGCATCCGAGCCCTGGCGGAAACGAGCGCGGCCCGACCCCGCCCCCGCGCCGCACGACAAACATCGCATCAGTGCACTCATCGGCGATAATATGATGTTGAAACGAGAGTCGGAGTATAACACCGAACATTATGCTCTCAATTTAAAAAGTGAAAAATGTGAACAATGATTTGCAAGGACGTGACGTGACGCAGAACGCTCATAGTGTAATGTGTTTTAAATTTTAATTGTGCAAGACTCCTGCAGCTATATTTAAGGTCAAATGTCTCTCGGATATATCGGTCTTCCTTTAAAGAATATGAAATATAATTATCAAAAAAATATATAAAACACTGAGAGTACTTTGACCTAATTAAATATAGTTAATGGAGCTTAAACAGGGTATGGACCTAAAATAATGCCTTTGTGCCAAGTGATTTTTATCTAATAGTGTCAATTACATAACTAGTTAGAAAAGGGGACAAGAGTTTATTTGTGTTGAAGTCATAGAGACTATATTAATATTTTGTGCAATGGATCATTAACTTGTAATTGCTGACTGAAATCTTGCAGTTACAATAAAAAATGTTGCCAAAATCATCAGCAACGCTGCGCTTACATGCGGTTTGCGTTGAAATTGCATTTTTGTTAATTTAATTAGTTATGTATGTTTATTTTGTTTTTTTTTTACTAGATTGCTGAAAATTTAACAAAGAATATCACAAGAAATACTATTGTCTTCCACTGTTTTATTATTTTGTATTTTTTTATTTTTGGCAAAAAAAAAATATTGTAGCAGTGAAATATTTAATTAAAGCTACCACACTTTTTCCTGTAACAATATTGGCAACTTTTATTTACAATGATTTTTCATGTACAGTCGTTCTATAAATTACGTTATTGATATAAATGTTGAAAAGACAATAATTTAACTAACCTACCTAAACAATGCCTTGAAAAACAATCTAAAATCCCACTGTGATAAAAAGTATGATGTGGTAGTCTTATAGAATATGCTAGGGCTTTTACTCAATGTTTTCCAGCTACAATTTTCTGTGATCTCTTATAACAATATAGGTAAATAATGTAATAGATCGTAATAATTATCGTGTTTGTAAATATTAGCTAAAGTAAGTTAGATTAAGTGAACCAAAAGAGTGTATGTATGATTTGTCAAACAAAATGTGGAGCTTTATCAAAGTACCTAGGTATCAGTAAGAATAGTTACAACCGAGTTTGTATTTTTACAATAATTTCTATTTGGCATTAGCCGCGATTTCCAACTTGTACACAATATAAATAAATATAATCTAAAATATTGTGTCAGATTATAACTTAAAATAAATGGAAGTAATGTTATTGTAATTTGTTTCTTTTTTTCTTTTGTGAACCTTAATGTGATAGTAGATAGATCAACATTCAGCACTAAATCGGTAAAAGGATTTTGGTAAAGATATTGGTTATTGAAGAAGGATAAAAACCTATTAAGGGGGGTTCTTTAAAACACTACTCTAGACCACAAGAGGGTGGGAGCTCTACATGTTTGTCATGTATGGATTTAGAATCGAAAGTTAAAGAAACCGATTGTTGAATAAAAATTAGAGTCTAAACCCAAAAAAAAGTTAGCTTATAGTACGCATGGTCACCGATGGAGGAAGAAGGCGAAAACTCTTAAAAAAATAGGTCACATAGTATAGGTACGTTCCTTAACTCAAGATATGCTGGTACAATTTTTATGATTTTAGTAATTTTTTTAGTTTCGTTTACCCAGAATAAGGCAATATTTATGTATCTTATATTAAAATATAATAGAAAAATCCCCGAAAGAAGAAAAGAAAAAGCATATTACTAGAACTGCTATTTTAGATACGAGTAAAACCACGAGGGCCTATAAGTTTTTTTGCACAACTATAGAAATTTAGCGTTCCCACCATGATGGTGTAATTTATTTTAACCCTTTTAGAAAAGTTGTAATTTATTTTGTATATAAAGTAGAGGAAATTTCACGATAATTATAAAATAGTTTTAAAAATATAAACTGACAACAGTTGCTGTGTATAACTAACGATCACATTTAGAGTTCTATTTTTATGATTAAATTAAGTGTCACGGCCAACTTTATTTCGCTAGCTACGTCTATTAAATGCGTTAACGGCAACATTTTATAAAAACTCTTAATTTTTAAAAGATAAAAATATAAATTGCGTTTAGAAATACGCCTACAAATATCAAGTAGCAACCTGCTTAAATACAAAAAAATCACGTATACAACCTACAAGCAGCCTTGCTTTTGTTAACTGTAAAATGTTATGTTTTTCCCATGAATATGGAGACTTTTTAATGATATAGGGATCTCCAGAGATAGCTGTCTTGGGGAAATGATCGAATTTTTAATTATTATTCTATTCTACCACTGCGATGGTCATTAAAGCACGAAAACGGAGAGGTTGCGAGATCGCTTTCGCATACACATTCGCTGCGTTGTTCTGGCTAGCGGGGCTCGTCTCAGGAGGGCAAAATGTGGTCTTACCCTTCCTGCTCTCCGGCAGTCCGGGGTTAGTTATTCGCGTACCATGCGAATGGTTTCTCTCCGCTGCAGACCCAGGATCTTAGTTTTGCAGCAGTGAGTGCCTGACTGTCGATTTGGCGACAAACGTGCGTGCCGCAGAGGAGCATCGATCGCAAACCAGCATAAAGGCGGCGAGCCTCTTCAATCACATACCCATCAAATATCTCATCAGATATCAGAGATTGGGCAGAAGCATCACAGTCACTGCTTTCTCAGTCTGGGGGGCCAGGAGCTAAGTGTACTTTGAAGCTCCAGCGACCGCCCAGGACGAGAGCCAAGTATTTCATATACCTGATCGCTTGGACGTTTTAGTCACCTTCACGAATGGTCTGCGAACTGGACAGTTTCCGGCAGTGATCTAATTCGCAAATCTTCACTACGACGAGTTCGAGCTCGGCCAATGGTCAATCGAAGCTCAACCCGAATGTCAGTACTATCGTGTCTTCCTCATCTATTTTACCTAGTGCTTGTAATCAAATGAATCATCTAAAAATATATTTATTGTTTATTTTACAACGCCATCTAGCGGTGGCCAACAGCGGTAGCTTTCTATACATAGTGTGGCCCTCGTTGTTCTTATCCTAGCGATTATTCGCTCCTGAGTCATAGCAGTACAGCAACTTAGTATTTTTCTACCTAAATATGGGAGGAAAAAGCTTTGAAGGTTTTTAACAGGAATTTTTGTTTAGGGGTTTGAAAAGTTTAAGATTTTTAAAAAGTCTACATTATGTATCATTTTTCTATAGCTATGGCTATGGCTTTCGAATCAAATGCATATGGTTAATAGGAGGCCTTTAATTTGTAAAATACTATGAAAATAACATTTTTTGAATATTTCATGAAAAGTATTAATTATGCGTTTTTTACGTTACAATAATTTGTTGTTTAGGGGATATCAATAATACTTTATATGGCTGCTAGAAATAAATTGTAGAGGTAGAAACTGTTGTAGCACACAAAATCATCATAAATATTAATCTCAACTTATTAATCCTATTCTATGCTTAGACAGTATTGTTAGATTATAGGTAATAAATAGGCATTACTGTCTATGCGTAGGTGCAGAGCTTTTGTTACAAAAATATTTTTGTTAATTGACTATCTGCAGCCGCTGCTTACTACATGATATTATTATTGACTAGCCGCTGCCCGCCACTTCGTCCGCGTCAAACAATTTTAAAGGTTTTCATTCTTTCCAGTTTTTAAAATAAAAGTAGCCTATGTTACTCCTTGCAATATCATCTATCTGTCAGTGAAAGTCCCGTCAAAATCAGTCAACAAACAGACAGACAGACAGAAATTTTAATAATTAGTGTTATGGTATAAGTATTGTGTATTTATTAATATGCATATAGTAAAAGTGTTATTTTGATAATACGAACAGACAATTTTATTTATATGTATTGATTATGTTTTTTATGAACTTCTAAATTTTTATTTAGAAATTTATTTTTAGGTAATAAAACATATATAAGTAGCTCTTATAGTTTATCTTAATATTGCTCTTTTGAAAAACTTACTGTTTGTGAGTATTGTGTCTAATTGTAAGACACAAAGTAATGATATATTATTTAATTTGTTGATTTAAAAGAATTACTGATTCAATCTTTCGCATTTGATAGCATTTATTAAGGTGCTAACAACAGTCAGTAACTTAATTATAATCAACCCACTCTAAGTAGAATGTAGATAAAATTTTGCACTGAATAGGGTTAGGGCTTGTGGTGAATACATAAGAAATGAGATGTAACAAACCTGATTAATTAAAATATTTAAATATTTAGTAGTATTTTTTAGTTTCATTTAGTAAAAGGGTATTTTTTTAATAGATTAATTGCTTAATATTTTTTAAATGTAAGTACATATAATATACAACAGATAGCTTAGAAGCTTGACTTATTATTAAGATGAAAAATATTATGAATTAAGCAATAATAAATATATTTATAGAAAAGGAAAAAAAAACTATAAAATCTAAATAGATGTAATCATAATCAACTTATTTTGCTTAATTACTAATAACAGTGAATATTGTTACAACAGATACTTACTAAGCTAACTATTTTGAGGTTGGCTCTGGAAAAATATAATGTCATCTGCTATGACTGTTGAAGCTGTCCTTACTTGTCCATCATCTAGTTTCACTTCACCATACGACAACTTGCCAGTGACATACACTCTTTGGCCTTTCTTTAAATACTTGTATACAGTGTCTCGCAAGCCTGGCCGAAACACACTGATCCTGTGCCAGTCAGTTTTCTGTAATATGTCACCTGACTCATATTTGTAACTGAAGTGAGTTGCGAGTGGAAAGTTCACGACTGGATGCTCTTCAGATCCTCGTTTCTGGGGATCAGCACCAACTCGTCCCAGTAATGTGACTTGATTGATAGCTGAAAATTTAATTATGTATATTACTTATAATTTTTATTTGATTTTGCAATGTATCAATAATATTAAAAGTATCGAGACTTACTTTTTTCCGTGTTTTGAACTTCACATCGTACTGTTGTTGTATGTAATGGCTGACTTAAAACAATTCGTCGAAATGTTGATGAAACCTTAAAATTGTTTGTAATTTTTAGAAGATGCACATAAATAAAAAATATTACGATTCAAAAAAAAGTCTATCAAATTTTGGACCGGCGTCTTAGAGGTTATCCAAATATTACTTACTCTATTGAAGCACTGCATTCTACTATGCTTAAAAACTTTATTATCACTTTTATATTTTTAATGCAAGAACAAAAAAAATAAGTTGTGTTTTAATAATTTCAATAATATTTAACAAAGCAAAATAAAAACACCGCCAAAATCCAAATCTAAAATGAACAAAATAATGAAAATGAATCCATAAACCATAATCCAAAGATAATATAAAGTAGAGGAAAGTCAGCATATTTGGGATACTGAAGGTAATGTGGAATACCTTGATATCTAGAAAAGTGTAAATGCTATCATCGTTTTTTTGCCATTAGCATAAAGTAATATGATACCCAAATCCATCAAATATTGAAAACAGGACCTCAACTTGAAATTCCGGCTACCAGAAACAAGAAAATGAGGGGCCTTTTTT